>JANAVB010004400.1:0-293108 GCA_029216955.1 Iris pallida | reverse complement strand
AAACAATTCTAAATATTATAAAATGATATTAAATATTTTAATTAATTGCAAATGATATTTTTTTGTATTTAAACTACTTAAAAAATCATTTAAAAATTCTAGAAAAATTTTAAAAATCCTAATAATATTTTAAGACTAAACAGACATTAATAATTTAATTAACACTAATTAAGTCAAAATTGAAAATCAGGGGCGACAACTCTTCCCTCCTTGAAAATTTCGTCCTCGAAATTCACAAGGATTGAAGACCCTACAATTTTAACATAACAAATGCAACAAAAACTAAGGTTACGAGCGAACTAATCTAAGGTATCAGGCGGGAACGGGTGGTTCCCTCGCAGCGGTTGGATCGACAAGTAAGGGTATCTCTCCCTCATGTCCGACTCCCTCTCCCAATTAGATTCACCCGGAGAGTGACGGCTCCAAGCTACTCGTACTAAGGGTATAAACCTGTTCCTCAGCCTCTTCTCCTCCTGTCTAATATCTCCACTGGCTGCTCAGAAACTGTAAGGCTCGGCCCGATCTCCAACTCTGAATGATCTAGCACATGACTGGGGTCTGGAACATATCTCCTCAGCTGAGATACGTGAAAGACATCGTGAACTCCTGCTAGGTTGGGTGGAAGTGCAACCCTGTAAGCTACCTCTCCAATCCTGCCAAGTATTTCGAACGGCCCGATGTATCTGGGGCTCAGCTTCCCTCCTCGTCCGAACCGGATCGTCCCTCTAGTAGGTGATAACTTCACTAGCACCATATCACCGTCTGCGAACTCCATCGGTCTGCGACTAGCATCAGCCCAGTGTTTCTGCCTATCCTGAGCTACTCTGAGCCTGTCTCTGATCATCCCGACCTTCTCTGCTGCATCTGTGATCATCTCTGGCCCAAGCATAACTCTGTCTCTGATATCGTCCCAAAAGAGCGATGTACGGCATCGTCGTCCATATAGCGCCTCGAAAAAAGGCATACCGATACTGGCTTGGTAGCTGTTGTTGTATGAAAACTCTACCAAGTGTAGATGGCTCTTCCATGATCCTCTAAAGTCCAGTACGCAGGTCCTCAGCATATCCTCCAGTGTCTGTATCGTCCTCTCGGACTGCCCATCTGTCTGCGGGTGGTACGCCGTACTGAACTTGAGCCTACTGCCCAACTCCTCCTGCAAGCTCCTCCAGTAGTGGGACGTGAATCTGCTGTCTCTCTCCGACACGATGCTCACTGGCACTCCGTGTAGGCAAACTATCTGCTGCATGTATAGCTCTGCCAACTTCTCGATGGAAAGCCCCAACTTGAAAGGTATGAAGTGTGCACACTTCGTCAGCATGTCCACGATGAACCAAATGGCATCCTTTCCTCCTTGGGAACGAGGAAGCCCTAAGACGAAGTCCATCGTAATGTGTTCCCACTTCCAATCGGGAATAGGTAACGGCTGCAACAGACCAGCTGGCCTCTGGCGCTCCGCCTTGACCTGCTGGCAAACTAGGCATCTCGAGATGAAACGCGATACATCCCTCTTCATCCCGTGCCACCAAAGATGTTCCCACAAGTCACAGTACATCTTGTTAGCACCAGGGTGAATAGAATATCTCGATCGGTGCGCCTCCTGCAAGACTGCCTCTACCAGCTCTCCCTTCGGCACACACAAACGGCTGTCATGCCTCAAGGATCCATCCTCTGCTACAGTGAAGTCGTCCAGCAATCCAGCTAAAGCCTGGGCTTGAAGTCTGCGAAGGCTCTCATCTGTAGACTGTGCCTTCCTGATCTGCTCCATCAAACCTGACTGAATGTCAAGCGCCATCATCTGTATCACTGATCCTGGCCGAACTAGCTCGATACCGAGCTTCTCCAGGTCTTCCCGCAAATACCGATCTATCATCAGATACCATGCCATCGGATGCCTGCTGAGCGCATCCGCCACCATATTTGCCTTCTCGGGGTGATACTGTAAATCGATGTCGAAGTCTTTCATCAACTCCAACCATCGTCTTTGCCTCATGTTCAGCTCTTTCTGCGTGAACACATACTTCAAGCTCTTATGGTCAGTAAAGATTTCCACACGCTCTCCGTATAAGTAATGTTTCCATAACTTGAGTACAAAGATCACCGCAGCTAACTCTAGGTCATGGGTAGGATAATTCTGCTCATGAGTCCGCAATTGCCTAGATGCATAAGCAATCACTTTCCCATGCTGCTGTAGGACACATCCTAGCCCCTTTCCTGAAGCATCGCTGTATATGGTGAAACCTCCAGAACCTGAAGGTAAAGTCAGAACTGGAGCGGTCGTCAGCCTCCTCTTCAGCTCCTCAAATGCTGCCTGGCAGTCCTCTGACCAAATGTACTCTGCTTCCTTCCACGTCAGCTTCGTCATGGGTTCAGCTATCCTAGCAAAGTCCTGGACGAACTTTCTATAATAGCCTGCTAAACCCAGAAAGCTCCTGATCTCTGAAACTGACGTCGGAGCCTTCCATGTCTCAACTGCAGCAATCTTCCTGGGATCTACCGAGATTCCCTCTCCAGTAACTACATGGCCGAAAAACTCCACTCGGTCTAAAAAGAACTCGCACTTCGACAATTTGGCAAACAATCTCTCCTGCCTCAGAATCCCCAAAACTATTCGCAAGTACTCTGCATGCTCCTCTGGCATCTTCGAGTATATCAGGATGTCGTCGATAACACTATGACGAACTTATCCAGATACTGGTGAAATATCTTATTCATCAAATTCATAAAGACAGCTAGCGCATTTGTGAGACCAAATGGCATCACCAGAAACTCGTACTGTCTGTACTTCGTGTTGAACGCCGTCTTTTGGATGTCTGCTACCCTGACCTTCACCTGGTGGTACCCGGATCTCAAGTCTATCCTGGAAAACACTTTTGCCCCACTCAACTGGTCGAACAAATCATCTATCCTGGGCAGAAGATATTTGTTCTTAATGGTGATGGCATTCAGGGCCCGGTAGTCAATACACAATCGGACTGTACCATCCTTCTTAAGCACAAAGAGCACTGGCGCTCCCCATGGAGAAGCACTAGATCGAATGAAACTCTTTTTCAACAGGTCATCAATCTGCTCTTTCATCTCTACGACCTCCTTGGGATTCACTCTATAGCAAGCCCGGGATACTGGTGATGAATCCGGTACTAAATCTATAGTGAACTCCACATCTCTGTCAGACGGAAGCCCTGGAAGATCCTCTGGGAATACATCCATAAACTCCCTAATGATAGGATGTGGCGGTGCTACGTCCCCAATTGTCGCACAACAGTTCGGCTCTAGGCTGATCTCCGGCCCTGTCCTCCTGACACTGAATGGTGCTGTGCCTGGGGGACTGAACAAAATACTACCCTCATGACAGTCTATAGATGCATGGGCATAGCTAAGCCAGTCCATCCCCAATCATAACCGGGGAGTGGCATCATAAAGAATCGTTCCCTGAACTCTCTTCCGGCTATAGTAATAGAACATCTATAGATCGCTCTAATAGGCACTGGTCCGCCTTCCGTCATCACTCTACTAATCTCCGCAGTAGGTGTAGCTACTAGATGGTGTTTATGCATAAACTCTAATGATAGGAAGCTATGAGATGCACCAGAATCAAACAAGCATAGAGCTAGAAAAGTATGCAAATAAACATGACCTGTGATGACGTCAGCTAAGTAATCTGGCTCCGACACCTGCTCCAGCTCCGGCTCAAGGACTAGACTATAAGCCTTCCCCTGGGGTCCCTTCTGCTGCTGTAGATGTTGCCCAAACCTCTGCTACTGAGTCGGAAGCGGCCCTCTAGTTCCCGTGGCTACTGGGCAGCTCCGAAGCTGATGGATGGCAGACCCACAAGCTAAACACTGCCCCAACCTCTTCCTGCAGATGGTAGCATCGTGGCCTACCCTCTTACAGAATGCACAAAAACCTCCCTTCTGCTGTTGCCGGGGTCCCGGGGCTCTAACTGGCGGGGTCGGGTGATGTGATGTAGGGGGACGGTAAGTCTGCTGGTACGACATCGGTGCTCTCTGCTGGAAAGCCTGACGCTTGGATGGTCCCTCGGGGTGTACAGAAGCCGGATCTTGTAAGACAGAAGACGCTCCTCAATGCTCCGGGCCAACTTTAGGCTCTGGTAGTAGTCAGTCGTACCGTTTGCTACTATAAGAATACCAATGTCTGGAACTAGACTATGGCAAAACCTACACGTCATCTCCTCTGGGTCTGCAACCAGACTAGGAGCGAAACAGCTCATGCGACTAAACTCTGCCGCATACTCATCAACAGAACGGTTCCCCTGCTGGATGTTCTGGAATCGTAGCCCCATGGCTACTCTAGCGGTGGTCGAGAAGAATTTCATCTTGAACTGGGTCTTGAACTGATCCCAAGTGGCCCTCCCTCTCGCAAATAACGGCTCATTCCGGAACCAAACTCCTGCCAAGTCTATCAGCAGAAATCCCGCTGCCTCGACCTGGAGGTCACCCGGCATCCTAACTCCAAGGAGCTTCCTCTCTACCGAGTCTAGCCAATCATCTGCTACTACTATGCTCTCAGTCCCTGAGAACTCCTTGGGGTTCAAACCCATGAAGTCCTTGATTGTTCCCGCTCTCTGCCGTGGCTCTACAGGTGGTGGGACCACGGTACATTCCTCAGAACGCTCCATGCTCTGGCGGAGTAGGGTAGTCTGCTCCCGATGGGTTGTTAGGAACCCCTGGATCAGAGTGAGCAATTGGTTCCCGTCGAGTGTGACGGAAGCCTGGGTAGGTATAGTAATAGGGGGTGGTGGAAGTATCGGATCCTGCTGGGACTGTGATGTGGAAGGTGGTGGAGGCATCTGGGTTTGTGGATCTGTGGAGTGGGGGAATGTGGTAGGTGGAGGTGTATCAGTCAACTGGTCAGCTGACTGGATGGGGAGTGTGCCATTCTCAGGTGTGACATACTGGGATGAACGAGTAAGCACCATCTAATTACAATAAAAAGGACTTATAAGGACTCGTTTAAAGTAAGCAATCATAGACAAGAAAATCTAATTTATAATAGCAAGCATGTGATGTATTTCCTATGTTGCAATCCTAGCATTCCTCTAGGTGTTCTAAGCGTCATTCCTAATGTTGTCTAATTACCTTAAGTTCCTAGTTGCAGGCATGCTTGGTACAATAACGTAACCAAACAATTTAGTCTCGACCTGCATGGGCCACCACTAAAAATATGTTACGACCCGCTACCCAAATTTTTGGGCCGGGCCGAGTCATGTTCAGCCTGCGCTTGAGATAAAGCGCAGTAAGCTGTTCTAGAAATAACAATGATAAGACTAAATGTGCTAACAGTTCTATAAGTGAATAAAAGTCATAAATGCTCCAAACACGAAAGTCGTCTCATATAGTAATAAGTCCAAGTACAAGTCTGAAATGTAAAACTGGATACATGTCCAGTTATAAAATACGTAGTCTAATACATGACTACTCTCAAAAGTCTAAAGCAAAAGACAACTAGACGAGGTTCTCCGCAGGTACATCCTCGTAAGGCAAAGCCTGGTCCTCGGCAGTAACTCCATAATGCGAATCACAGAGCAACTCCTCCTCAGTAAGTATACCTACAACAGTTATCCTGTCAGGACGGGAGGCAAGTACTGAATCTAACAAACATATAATACTGATCATGTTATGAAAAGAAATGACATATCATGTTTGTTCAGTTTTAGGTACATTTTATCATGGCAATAGATATTCATTTTAAAGTTTAAAACTATAGTTGGTGAGTGATCAGTCAATAGGTAATCAGGATGTACAGCGGTACATATCAATTTTTAAAGTGTACATACGTACACTTAACGGCATCGGTGTACATCCATACACAAACTGCGGGACCAGACATACGACACAGATACATATAGAATGTGACGGTGCTTGGTAAATACATACGGAGAAGGGGGTCATGATCACGTACACTACTAGCAGTTTCCCCTTAACCCGTTGTTTAAACATATGAGAGATATAAAACTATCCTAAACATGGCAGAGACTGAAAGTAATACAACATGCAAAGTTTTAACTTTCTACCCCTAAGGATCAGCATTTAACATGGTTGGTGAATCACAGTTTATTGTTATAGCAGTATGTAAAGTTCGTAGAAAGTACTTGCCTCTAGCAAGCAAGCAAAGCAAAGCAAGCTGCGATAAAATGCTATAGATGCCTGGTAACTCGTCACTGTAGAAATAAATACATAAACTTAGTTTTTACTACTAAGCTAAAACTACTAAGACACTAATTGGTGCAACACGACTTGTGACTGGGCACCTAGCCAAAATGATGAATTTTAGCATAGGAGACCAATGTGGGGTGACACACTACTATAACTAACTTTCTAGGATCTTTACACTAGTGAGGGGTGAGGTTCAATACGGTTATAACTCAAAACAACACTAAAAAGTTACAAGTCGTAATTATTCAATAAATAAATCAAATGAACATTGTGTTCCAACAATTTTTGAGATAGACAAAAAGCTTAATTTTACATAAATAAAGTACCAAAATGATCCTTCTTAATTATAGAAATTTATTATAATTTTTCTGGAATTTATTAACCAGTATAAATATTTTATAAAAATCAGTTTTCATAAGTACACAGAAAATGAGTTCTGGTTTCATATGCCAAAACAGTGGCAAAACTATAAATTAAATTCTGTAAAAATTATACAAATTAGCTAATTTAACATAGTATCTAAATACCTATTCTTCCAGAATTTTAACAGTAATTAAAGTATTTTTAGAAATTAAAAACAGTATGGTACACAATCTAAAATTAAATAATTAATTATCTGCGTATTTTGTCCATGTACATAATTTGAACCAGAGTTCAAATACAGGACCCAAGGCCATGAATCAAGTCCAATATGACTTGTACAGGTCTTGAATGTGTGAAAACATATTTGAGCCCAAAAATCCCATGCTAGATTTGGACACCAAATGGTTGCAGTAATTAAAATACACAAAAATACAAAGATGTAAAAATACATAATAAATATTAATATTTTAACAAGGTAAAATTATACATAGTAGTCATATAAATGTGACAAGTATATTTACATATATTAAAGTATATATAATATATGTACAATATTACGTAAAGTAGAGAGACTAATTAGTTATGTATATATGTGAAACCCATTTTCTGTAGCTATTTATTTAAATAGAATGTTGTGTTATTATTTAACGTTTTCAAAAAAAATTTATTATTATTATTATTATTAATATTATTACTAAATATTTTTGGATGGAAAGAATTTCGAAAATTAAATCAACTTGGATTTTTGATTTTGGACCCAGACCCGAGTCCGAGCCCAGACCCAGGCCCGAGCCCATTCTTTCTATTCCTTTCTAATCCTGGATTTTGACTTGGTTTATAATTTAAAAAAAAAATAAAAAATATAACACTTGGTCTTGGGCTGGTCCCGAAGGACCAGCACTTGGGGAGGTGTTCCCTCTCCACCACATATTTTTTCCCCCACACTCTCTATTATAACTAACCAACACTCCCCTTAATATCACCCACGTTCTCCCTGTACTCACTCACAGTGGAGAATCATATCAACTCTCTCTTCCTCTCTCTCTCTCTCTCACTCTCTGGGTCATCTCCTCTCCGGAGAAAACCCTCAACCGAACCCTACCCATCTCCGGCGAATTTCCCCCAATCTCGCCACCCGAGCTCCCCGAGGCCGCGCCCCCGCGCCGACCTCCCCCGGCCAACAGCGCGGCCCCGCGCCTCCGTGCGACTCCTCTCTCGCGCCGCCAGCGCGCGAGCTCTGCTCCGACGAGCCGCCCGCGCCGAGCCAACCGGCTCCCCGCCGCCCGTGGCCGCGCACCCCTTCTGGCGAAATTCTGCCGCCCGCGCCAGTGGGCCAGACCCTCTCCCGTGCCCCCTTTCCGTGCGTGGCCGACCCCGTCGTCGCCACTCCCGCTGTCCAGCGCTTCGTGGAGTTCCCTGCTGTCCGGATCCGCGGAGTTCCCCCGCTGTCCAGATCCGCGATCCCGTGCGCCCGATCCAGCGTTGTCCGAACGTCGTTTCGGCTCTTCCCAAGTTTTTCCTGCGGCTCCCCGCCAACGGAATTTGGTAATCCCTGTTAATCACAGTAGTTCGTCCCTCCCGTAGAGTCTATGATGAGAATCGGTCCCCGATTTCCCTTTAGGAAATTCGGTTAGCTGCGTTAGCATATTCTGTGATTTTTGTCTGCTGGGTTTTGTGTGTTGTTGGTTTGATTGCGTGATTCCCGGGTATTTCGGAAAGTTCTGTTGGTTGGGAAATTATTTCTGGTGGTTTGGAGAATTAATTCGGTGGTTATAGTTTTGGGATTATTTTTGGTTGGGACAATTGCAGGTTTCTGTGGCACATTTCTCAGTTTTGGGTTTGTCCCGAAATAGAGGAAATGCTGCCCAAATTTTACAAAACCTTATTTAAATTGATTTTAAAATCGGTTTTCGGAAATGAATTTTAAAACTGATTTTCGGGCGACGACCATACCGGTCTGTGGGCCCTAGCGAAATGCAAACGCACCGGTCCGACCGGGCGTTGAGGTATTAGCTAGATTTGATGATGGACCGAGTCTGAGACTCCAACTTTTATTTTAAATTATTTTATTTAATGTTTAAGCTATTTATTATAGTTATTTAATTACTGCATTTTATTTAGTAATTAAATCATTTTCCTCTTATTTGATGTAAAAGATAATTGTACAGGGCATAAGCCCACTCTAGGATGTTTAGCTGTGCCATTGTATTGTGTAGCGTAGTTTTATTTTATTTTCTGGTGGATGTGATCTTGGGTGGTTTGTGATTAGACGTATAATCGTAGTTAGAGCATAATTTACTGATTAATTAAGAATTAATTAAATGGATGGAAATTAGTAAATAACTAGTTCATGATTTGTCATTAAAGAAAACCATATTTTTATAAATATATTACAGAAACACAAAGTTTTCCAAAGTTAATTGATTATCGTGTTATTTCCAAATAATCCAGTTAATCGGCTTAATCGAACGCACGTAGTTGCGACGTAAACGTTAGCTGTAGATTAATACAACTTAAAACCTGACTAGGACATGACTACTAGAGATTGCAACTAGCACACTTAGTCTGGTTATTCAGGAATCTAAGTCGAGTTCTCAACTGTAGGAATTCGAAGATTCACCTGACGTTCCTCCTCGGTATCAACCCGTCTCTCCAGTCATTCAATTGAGGCAAGTATAGTTTGTGTTAGTTTACAGTTATTTACTTAATCGTTTTACTGCATGTCTAAACCACGTCTCAAACACGAAACTCTCACCGAGAGTACTGTACTGTAACTACTGTAACTATTGGGGACTGGGGAATAGCGTAATGATTATGACCATACTGTAACAAAACCCCCTTATCCATTACTGTAACAAACCCAAGCCGGTCATATGTTATTACCTATTCAAATCACTGTTTTCTACTGTAACAAACATGTTTTAAAACTGTTTAGAACTGCATGATTCTATTTCTTATTTAACTGTTTAATTAGCAAGAATTGTACTTTGCTCCCTCCTGACTGGAGACAATATTTTAGGTAACACTAAGGATGACGAGCTATACTATAATAACTACTATGACCCGGTCCTCTACCCTGCGACGGTACCGGAGTCGTCTTTGGAGGACGCTGATCCTGGGACTGCTGAACCTGATGCTTAGATAGTTTTTTTTCTGCATTTTTTCTTTATTTGGAGTTTGTAGTTTATTTCTGCATTTTCTTTCCAGTTGTATTTCTGAATATTTATTAAATAAAGTTTCAAATTCCGAATAGAACAGTTGTGACAAATGTATTTGTGTTGTTGTGATTACCTGCAATGGAACAGCTTACTGTCGCCGTCTCACCACGGTGCAGGTTGGGCATGGTCCGGTTCGACCCATTAATTTGGGATCGGGTCGTGACATGTTTTCAATGGTGGCCCATGCAGGTCCCACAACAAACAACAACTTAGGAAAACATACCTAGAAACAATTAGAATACTAGAACATTGATTTGTCACGACATAGGTCCGATTTATATATAAATAAATATTTTTGCTTGATTATAGACTGGTAGGCTACCTTGCTTATGTGTGCGTCCTAAACCTTCCAGAGAATGACCATTGACCAAATCCTGCTGGCGATGAGGTGTCATCTCCGGATCATACCCCATCTCCTCAACCAAGCCCAGGGTCCTTTCCCTCGCGGCTGTTTGACCGTCCTCATAGTGCATCCAGTGAAGTTTTCCCTACACTGGCGACTCCTACCTCATCTCCAACTGAGTTGCATTCCCTGGTGGATTATTCATTTGTTGCTCCACCAGTACCAGCAATCATCTTCCAAATGGTTGTTTTATTTCAAGAAATCATGGAGTTCCAGAAAGCTCAAGATGAAGCCCAGCAGGAACAGAAGAATATCACGAGAGAAGACATGAAGAACGTCATGATGTAGCCTTAGTTATCCCCAACCAAGTTAGAGCAGAACTTTTGTCCTAGGAAGGATACCCCTGAATCTAGAAGATATTTGGGTCCCATCAAGTACTCTACTTTTCGGCAGCCTTGTCGTAAGAAGCTATGGGCTTGTAACTATTGCAATAGGCCTGGTCATTAGGTCGATAGTTGCCACAAGAGATTGGGACAATGTTTGGCATGTGGATCTGCTGAACATCGGGTAAAGGACTGCCCCTTATCTTTCCATCAAACCAGAGCTCATAACCCAGCAACACCTGTTAGGCCACAACCTAGGGACCCTCTTTCTAACCAGCAGACCCTGCCCCTTACAATAAGGCATGATGCATACTCAAGGTTCATAGAAAAGGAAGCAGTTGGAGACTGCTCATACAAGAGCCAGAACCATGAGGAATAGTACCTAGAACCGCTGTATAGCATCATCTCTTGGAAGTTGTAACAGGATGTCCTTAGACCAGTCATAAGAGTTTTGCTGTAATTCTCCACAGGGATAGAAGTTTTTGTTACACCCTTATGGCAGATGTTTTCCTGATAGTCTCCCCGGATTATCCCAGATCTAGATATAGGATTCATCCTTGACCTAGTCCCCGGCTCTTTCCCTAAATTCTAAAGGATATTACAGAGTCAACCCGAAGGTGGCCAAGAAGATGAAGGACCAGATCAATAAAGGCTCTAGAATTTATCAGAGTGGAACTTTACCTTAGGGAGTATCTATCTTGTTTGTGCCCAGAAGGTTGGAACAAACGGATGTGCATCAATTACCAGACACTAAAGAACAAGTACTTTCTGCCCGGATAACGGATCTGTTTGATCTGGTTGTGTGGAGTTAAGGTGTTTTGAAGTTTGACTTAAGATTTGACTACTATCAAATCAAAATCAGGAAAGAGGACATTTCCAAGACGACGTTTAAACACCAAGTATGGGTAGTTTTCTCTGGTCAGGACGTTAGACTGACAAATACTACTGCTATGTTCATGAATCTCATGAGCAGAGATTTTCAGGAGTATTTGAATCAGTTTATCTTCTCCATAGATAAACATTCTGATATACTTGAAGACTGAAGAAGAGCATAAGGAACACCTGAGGAAATTTTGGAAACTTTGAGAAAAAAAAAGTTTATGGTAAGTTATCTGAACGTGGATTGTTGACAAGGTAGACTTTTGGCCATGTTGTCAGGAGAAGAAATTTCGATGGAAGATAGCTGTTGTTGAAGAGTGATATACCCCAAGTTCAATTCGGAAGGTTCTTGAACTTGGCCGGCTACTATCAGAAGTTCGTGAAGGATTTCGCCAAGATTGCTGAGCCAATGACGAAGCTCACCTGGAAGAATGAAGAGTTCATCTGAACGAAAAGTTTGCCAGACGGCATTGAGGAGCTGAAGAAGAGACTTACCACTACACCAATCCTTGCGCTACCCGCAGGAACCGATGAGTTCTCAATTTACAGTAATGCCTCTGGAAGGGGACTGGGTTGCGTTCTTCAACAACATAAAAAAGTAATTGCTTACACGTGTAGGCAACTACAGACTCATGAGAAGAATCATCCCACGCCTAATTTGAAATTTGCTGCAATTATCTTTACTTTGAAGCTATGGAAGCATGATTTTTATGGAAAGGGAGTGAAATACATACGGACTACAAAAGTCTGAAATATATCTTCACTCAGAAAGGGCTGAATGTTAGACTAAGAAGATGGCTGAAGCAAATGAAGGATTTCGACATCAACCTGCAGTACCATTCAGGTAAGGCTAATGTGGTCGCTGATGCACTTAGTCGATACTGATGGCAAAGTTCTTAACCAAGGACTAGCACCTGCTAGAAGACATCGAGAAGTTTGGACTGGAGATTATGCTGCCTGGAAATGGAAGGAAGAAGCTGGATGCTGATTCAGGGTGATGAAGTTGCAAATGAGCTCGAGTCTGATGGACAAAGTCAAGGAGACTCAGTTTCAAGACGAGACACTTTGCAAACTTAGAGATCAAGTGTTGGCAGGAACACTTGAAGGTTTCTCAAATAGCCAATAATGAAGCTCTGAAGAATGGTACGAGGCTTTTTGTACTATCTGGCGAACTGAGGAACGAACTAATACAAGAAGCGCACCAGTATTCCATACATCCTATCAATACGTATTGGGATATGCGTACTATTATTGGGTAGTATGGAATGAAGAAGGATGTATTCAGAATTGAGGTTAGATGTTTTATTTGTTAACAAGTGAAGGCTAGTCGACAGAGACCCGCAGGGCTTCTACAGTCGTTGGGCATTCCGGACCGGAAGTAGGAGCACATAACGATGAACTTTGAGTAAGGATTGCCTTGTTCCCAAGGAGGAAAGGGCACCAATTGGATTATAGTAAACCGACTTACTAAGTCAGCACACTTTATTCCCTTCAAAGTTGGTTTATCCACTAAGAAGTAGGCAGCATTGTACGGAAAGCACATCTACTGGATTCATGGAGTACCGCGGGACGAGCAATCAGAGAGGTCAATCCAGACGCTTGAAGATGTTTTGAGATTTTGCGTCTCGGAATTTGGTAGATCTTGGGAAGACCAAATTGCATTTGGTGAAGTTTCTCCTACCAGAGGAACAATCAGTTTTGACGGAGCTGGAAATTGAGGTCAGGTACATCAGGCCATTTGAAGTTTAAGACGGGTTGGAAGTAGCGTACCAGTTAGCTCTACCAGCTAATCTGGGGAGTGTGCAACGTCTTCTACGTCACAGCTTAGACGCTACATTTCGGATCCGAATCACGTTTTGAATAATTCAGAGCTGAAGATTGGAATCAACCTTTCAGTGCCAGAGAAACCAGTTGCAAGCCTAGTCAGAGATGAGAATCAGAATTTGAGCCATCACTTAAACTCCTATTCCTTATCTTTTCTTTTTCCCGTTCTAAATTTGACTAATGCTGCTAAGTTAGCCTAGTTTTGCAAGCTATCTCTTTAAATCAAGCTTGATCATGACGATATTTTATTGGGTGCACCCACTAATATATTGTCTAATCAGGACCGGTGCATGATGGTCTGATCAACCTCGTGTACTTTGGTTCGTTTTTGTATTCTTTCTGCATGGATGTCACCATAAATGAAACTTGTCCCTAAACCGTCTCATCCATGACTGCCTTGGAAATTTTATGGTTGGACCTGAGTTACGGGCGCAGTACCCGTACCTGTTTGTCTTTTCTACCTTACTTTAAATTTCGAGGACGAAATTTTCTAAGGAGGGAATATTGTGAAACCCATTTTCTGTAGCTATTTATTTAAATAGAATGTTGTGTTATTATTTAACATTTTCAAAAAAAATTATTATTATTATTATTATTATTAATATTATTACGAAATATTTTGGATGGAAAGAATTTCGAAAATTAAATCAACTTGGATTTTTGATTTTGGACCCAGACCCGAGTCCGAGCCCAGACCCAGGCCCGAGCCCATTCTTTCTATTCCTTTCTAATCCTGGATTTTGACTTGGTTTATAATTTAAAAAAAATAATAAAAAAATATAACACTTGGTCTTGGGCTGGTCCCGAAGGACCAGCACTTGGGGAGGTGTTCCCTCTCCACCACATATTTTTCCCCCACACTCTCTATTATAACTAACCAACACTCCCCTTAATATCCCCCACGTTCTCCCTGTACTCACTCACAGTGGAGAATCATATCAACTCTCTCTTCCTCTCTCTCTCTCTCTCTCACTCTCTGGGTCATCTCCTCTCTGGAGAAAACCCTCAACCGAACCCTACCCATCTCCGGCGAATTTCCCCCAATCTCGCCACCCGAGCTCCCCAAGGCCGCGCCCCCGCGCCGACCTCCCCCGGCCAACAGCGCGGCCCCGCGCCTCCGCGCGACTCCTCTCTCGCGCTGCCAGCGCGCGAGCTCTGCTCCGGCGAGCCGCCCGCGCCGAGCCGACCGGCTCCCCGCCGCCCGTGGCCGCGCGCCCCTTCCGGCAAAATTCCGCCGCCCGCGCCAGTGGGCCAGACCCTCTCCCGCGCCCCCTTTCCGTGCGTGGCCGACCCCGTCGTCGCCACTCCCGCTGTCCAGCGCTTTGTGGAGTTCCCTGCTGTCCGGATTCGTGGAGTTCCCCCGCTGTCCAGATCCGCGATCCCGTGCGCCCGATCCAGCGTTGTCCGAACGTCGTTTCGGCTCTTCCCAAGTTTTTCCTGCGGCTCCCCGCTAACGGAATTTGGTAATCCCTGTTAATCACAGTAGTTCGTCCCTCCCGTAGAGTCTATGATGAAAATCGGTCCCCGATTTCCCTTTGGAAAATTCGGTTAGCTGCGTTAGCATATTCTGTGATTTTTGTCTGCTGGGTTTTGTGTGTTGTTGGTTTGATTGCGTGATTCCCGGGTATTTCAGGAAGTTCTGTTGGTTGGGAAATTATTTCTGGTGGTTTGGAGAATTAATTCGGTGGTTATAGTTTTGGGATTATTTTTGGTTGGGACAATTGCAGGTTTCTGTGGCGCATTTTCCAGTTTTGGGTTTGTCCCGAAATAGAGGAAATGCTGCCCAAATTTTTACAAAACCTTATTTAAATTGATTTCAAAATCGGTTTTCGGAAATGAATTTTAAAACTGATTTTCGGGCGACGACCGTACCGGTCTGTGGGCCCTAGCGAAATGCAAATGCACCGGTCCGACCGGGCGTTGAGGTATTAGCTAGATTTGATGATGGACCGAGTCTGAGACTCTAACTTTTATTTTAAATTATTTTATTTAATGTTTAAGCTATTTATTATAGTTATTTAATTACTGTATTTTATTTAGTAATTAAATCATTTTCCTCTTATTTGATGTAAAAGATAATTGTACAGGGCATAAGCCCACTCTAGGATGTTTAGCTGTGCCATTGTATTGTGTAGCGTAGTTTTATTTTATTTTCTGGTGGATGTGATCTTGGGTGGTTTGTGATTAGACGTATAATCGTAGTTAGAGCGTAATTTACTGATTAATTAAGAATTAATTAAATGGATGGAAATTAGTAAATAACTAGTTCATGATTTGTCATTAAAAGAAAACCATATTTTTATAAATATATTACAGAAACACAAAGTTTTCCAAAGTTAATTGATTATCGTGTTATTTCCAAATAATCCAGTTAATCGGCTTAATCGAACGCACGTAGTTGCGACGTAAACGTTAGCTGTAGATTAATACAACTTAAAATCTGACTAGGACATGACTACTAGAGATTGCAACTAGCACACTTAGTCTGGTTATTCAGGAATCTAAGTCGAGTTCTCAACTGTAGGAATTCGAAGATTCACCTGACGTTCCTCCTCGGTATCAACCCGTCTCTCCAGTCATTCAATTGAGGCAAGTATAGTTTGTGTTAGTTTACAGTTATTTACTTAATTGTTTTACTGCATGTCTAAACCACGTCTCAAACACGAAACTCTCACCGAGAGTACTGTACTGTAACTACTGTAACTATTGGGGACTGGAAAATAGCGTAATGATTATGACCATACTGTAACAAAACCCCCTTATCCATTACTGTAACAAACCCAAGCCGGTCATATGTCATTACCTATTCAAATCACTGTTTTCTACTGTAACAAACATGTTTTAAAACTGTTTAGAACTGCATGATTCTATTTCTTATTTAACTGTTTAATTAGCAAGAATTGTACTTTGCTCCCTCCTGACTGGAGACAATATTTTAGGTAACACTGAGGATGACGAGCTATATTATAATAACTACTATGACCCGGTCCTCTACCCTGCGACGGTACCGGAGTCGTCTCTGGAGGACGCTGATCCTGGGACTGCTGAACCTGATGCTTAGATAGTTTCTCTTTCTGCATTTTTTCTTTATTTGGAGTTTGTAGTTTATTTCTGCATTTTCTTTCCAGTTGTATTTCTGAATATTTATTAAATAAAGTTTCAAATTCCGAATAGAACAGTTGTGACAAATGTATTTGTGTTGTTGTGATTACCTGAAATGGAACAGCTTACTGCCGCCGTCTCACTACGGTGCAGGCTGGGCATGGTCCGGTTCGACCCATTAATTTGGGATCGGGTCGTGACAATATATATATATATATAAGAAAATATATATATATATATATAAGAAATAAATATATAATATATATAAATAACAGTAAATATATATAATAATAGTAAATGTAATATATATATAATAGTATACATATATATATATATATATATATATATATATATATATATATATATATATATATATATATATATATATATATATATACACTTATACATTAAAAATGCTAAATATAGAATATATATATATATATTTATATATATAAATACTGTACATATACGTATATATAACAGTATATATATATAATAAAATATATATACAGAAATACATATATACATATAAATAAATATATATATATATATATATATATATATATATATATATATATAACATAAAAACAAAATCAAAAAGAAAAAGAAAAAGAAAAACAGATAACAGCGCGGGGGGGGGGGGGGGGGGGGGGGGGGGGGTTCGAACTCGGCCCTCTGGGTCGGGTTCTCGAGCAGGGTCGGGCTGGCCAGGGGGGTCAGCCCGCGCTCTATGTTAGGGTTAGGATTCTGGTTTAATTTATTTAGGTTTTAAGTTAATATTTTATAAACCCGATAAAACAGTCTTGTGTCTTGACACTTAAGGACACAAGAGTCAAAGTGTCTGGGTCATTTACGACATGCACGAGTCTAGACTCGCGTGTCCAAGCACTGGACTAGGGTCCTCGTGTCCGGGCGACCCTAATACGTGTGTACGAGACACGTACGACACGGTTACACACTGCTACTCACGTGTCCGGCGAGCTGGGAGGGTTTTGAAAGCTCTGAACGGCGGAGGAGGCAATGTCGCGGCGGCGCTTGGGTGGCGATCGACTCGCCTCGTCACGGCGAACTTGTCGGCGGTGGTTGGGTGCGGTGAGTGTCGTTGTGGGGGCTGGACGGGGTTCGTCGGAGTTAGGGTTACGGCTAGGTTGTCGGGGAAGAAAGGGGGCTCATGGCGGTTGTAGGGTTGTGCTAGGGTTAGGGTTTAGGACGGGGGGTTCGTTTTATAGGGGCTTAGGTCGGTTGGGGGCGTCGACCTGGCCGGAGAAGGCGGAAAAGATCGGGGTCGTCGTCGGCGTGGCGGTCGTCGGGGGTGGGTAGAATTTGGGTTTACACTGGGGTCCCTAGTTTAGGTAATTGCAAATAGATCCCTAAGGTGGCTGAATGCAAATAATAATTTGCATCCCGCATTTAAAATAAATAACTAATTGCAAACTGACTTCTAAACAATTCAATAAATTGCAGATTGATATAAAAACAATTCTAAATATTACAAAATGAAATATTTTAGTTAATTGCAAAATGATATTTTTGTATTTAAAACTTATCTAAAAATCATTTAAAAATTCTAAAAAAATTCCTAAAAATCATAATAAATTATTTTAAGACTAAACATGACATTAATAATTTAATTAACACTAATTAAGTCAAAATTGAAAATCAGGGGCTGACAACTTTACCATTTTGGCGTCAAACATCGACTTACTATGTGTTGCTAATTTATCGACGCTTCTACTTTGATTTCATCTAACGTCGCTAAATCTGAAAATGCTAGCGACGTTTTAGGAATCGCTAAATAAGTCACAAAAAACGACATTTTGTGCTTCAACAATCAACGTTTATGTTACCCGTCATAGACGTCGCTACACGTCATAGATGTCGATACACGTGTCTCTGCAATTGACTCCAAGCCTCTTGAAAAACATCTTTTGCATGGATTATCTTGGTATTAACTGTCCTGAATAAGAGTTCATAGTTTGTCCTGGCATATATGGAAAGAACGTAACAATAGGATGTTTGAATCTTGTCGCACAGTGATTATCAGCATCGTCCACAATATAGAGTATGATGTTAAAGAGATGGAATTAGTAGGGGAGATGACTTGATGATCGTACTATCACTATCTGAATTTCAAAAATACTTACCTGGTTCCATATATATATATATATATATATATATATATATATATATATATATATATATATATATATATATATATATATATATATATATATGAAAATGACCTCTAGCCTAGTGGTTAAGAGAGATGCATGCGGCCCGAGTGGTCAGGAGTTCGAATTCCAGTGGAAACGATTCCAGAAATAATTTACCTGGCTCCAAAATATATATATATATATATATATATATATATATATATATATATATATATATGAAAATTCTTAGATTTGATTGTCTATCTCGAGGGTGTTGCAGAAAGATGGGGTACATCAATTTCTTAATTCCCTAACCAACCACATGTATGGAGTTTCAGAATAGGGCCCCTAAATATTATGTGATGGTCCATACTCAGTCCTCACTGTTGTTCTTGTATCGGTCGTAGAAGACTCCGGACCACTTGGACATATGGATGCCTATGGCTATGGGCCACTGATATCCCGAGGACTGCCCCAAAATCCCTCTAAAGCATATATATATATATATATATATATATATATATATATATATATATTCTCCTCTAAGGCAACTTTTTGGACTGCCAGCTCTTAGCCCTTCCATGTCCATGACAGTGTTGCATGGTAAAAAAAAAACTTTGATATAGTTGTTTGTATCAAAATCTGACGTGCTACATTATCCGCAGACATGGATTACAGTTCTGACCTACGGGCCACGTATTGCCTGATTGGCCAAGACGGATGGGACCAGAAGTTAGCGGAGGAGGAGGGAGGCAATCGTTTGAAGACACGTGGTCCGCGGTCCAAGTCCGCGGGCAAAAAAAACTTTTTCGTATCAAAATTTGTATGACGTGTAGACTCTCTCCTTTTTTGTAAATCGTGCAATACATATGTAAAACATTTGAGGTGTGATCCACTTGTCACACAGTCGCTGCCGTCTGTATCAAAGTTTTACTCCGTTGCATGTATATATCAATCCATGACTGGTTTTTGCTATTACTGGGAATTAATTAAAATCCTCCAGCATTGATGAGGATACCGGCATTGATAGGATGGATAACCATACCTACAGTTATAATATCCAATAATTTGAATGGAACATGTAACTTGTAAGATAAATCTAATTGTGGTCGTGTCACTGGTTCGGATGTTGGGATCGAAAGGCACACCGACCTGATAGTAACGGCCA
The DNA here is from genome assembly GCA_029216955.1 of Iris pallida. NCBI lineage: Eukaryota > Viridiplantae > Streptophyta > Magnoliopsida > Asparagales > Iridaceae > Iris > Iris pallida. Next base: position 273,502 of record JANAVB010004400.1, on the reverse strand, counting down.
CCGGAATCATCGTGATATATGGTAGCTTCAGCCGACCGGACAATGCTAACCTTTTATATAATAAATATCGTACAAGTACATGCCGTGCCTTTTTCCTTGAGTTTGTTGGTATTTTTGTTTTTAGACTAGAAAAAATAGTCTCACATCGGCTACAACAAATAATAAGGAGCTGTTTGGATAGATATAACTCTTTGAAAGTGTGAAAGTGGCACTTGCAGCAAGTTGAGTTTCCGTGGACTTGCAGCAAGTGGCACTTTTCAAAATGTGTTTGGATGGAGTACTTTTTGTCTGGTGAAAGTGGAAAAAAAAATTGGTTTGGTGTTTGGATAGTTATGTAAGTAGAAAGTGAAAGTCTTTTTTGGAGATGTGGTAAACCTAGGTATAGTTACCCCCAATAATTAAATTAGTTATCATAATTAAACCAAAAAAATTAAATTAATTAATTAGTTACCATAATTAGCTGCTAATTATATGCCATAATTAGCTACTAATTACCATTATATATAAAATACCTATTATTAACTCTCCCCCCCCCCTCTCTCTCTCTCTCTCTCTCTCTCCACTCTTCTTCATATCTCTCTCTCTCTCTCTCTCTCTCTCTCTCTGGCCCCTCCGCCTGGCCGGCCACCGCCCCCTCCACCACCCACCACCACCACCACCACACCGCCCCCTCCACCGCCCTCTCCACCACCACCACCACACCGCCACACCGCCCTCTCCACCACCACACCGCCCCCTCCACCACCCTCTCCACCACCGCCACACCGCCCTTTCCACCACCACCACCACACCGCCCCCTCCACCACCCTCTCCACCACCGCCACACCGCCCTCTCCACCACCACCACCGTACCGCCCCCTCCACGAGCCTCCCTCCACCATCTCAGACCACCACCACCGCCTCCACGAGCCTCCCTCCACCATCTCAGACCACCACCACCACCGCACCGCCCCCTCCACGAGCCTCCCTCCACCATCTCAGACCACCACCACCGCCTCCACGAGCCTCCCTCCACCATCTCAGACCACCACCACCACCGCACCGCCCCCTCCTCTGGCCCCTCCGCCTGGCCGGCCACCACCTCCAGCTCCCCACCACCACCACCACGAGCCAAAACCCCACTTTCATCCCACCTCCCCCACTTTTGTGAGGGAAGTAAAAATAAACAAAAAGGAGGGGGACAACAACTGTGCAGCAAGTGAGATTCCTCACTTGCTGTCTCCAGTTGCTGCCAACCAAACGCCGCAACTCCCTCGAAATCCAGCCACTTACCGCATCTCCTTCCACTTCCCGCGCACTCACCGCGAACCAAACAGCCCCTAAGTATCTCAATAAAATACGTTACTTGTGTTGAAGTGTGCGCATGAAACGTGGTGGGGCACAAGTGTATGCCACGTCGGATTATTTTTTTAGAAGGAAAAATGATTAATTCCAACAACGATGAAAGTTAATTTTTGTCGTTCGGATTCGGACACGGACTCCAGAATGTCTCGTGCATGCAGCGTGGACTGGCACTCGACTATGCTGATTGTGGAATGATATAAAATATCACTCTATTTTAGAGTATGAGTCCGCTCAAGTCTCAAAAATTAACTAAACGAGCATTCCAGAAGTTTTTTGAGAACTTGCTGGTTCATGAAAGCGGATCGTGTAAAGGCGAATCTTGCTTTGAGCAACGGTGATCTGATCACCCCAGCAAAGCTGTCTTTCTCTTTCTTCTTTCCTTCTCTTCTCCTCTGATCTAATCAGAAACCTCTTGTACTTCTCTGATCTAATCAGAAATCACTTGTGGGCTTTCGTTGTTGCTGCTACGAAATTCATTTGTGTTTCTTCGAAGTGTTATATTTGATCTCGTTTATCTGAATCCTCCGGGATCTCAGTTGTGCACCTTCCTCGAAATGTTGCCAAATCACTCTATCGACTCACGTTCTTCTATCTAAGATCTGTTTCGAAAATAACAGAGTTGAACCCTTATAACTTTTTGTAACTTCTTAGGAGAAAAAATGCAAGATATAAGATCTTAAACGAAAACCTTCAACCCTTACAAAATTAGTGACCGAGTATTATTGGTTGTCTATTGTCTGACGATGACGATCTCCTGACAATGTAGACAACACTTCGATAAGACAGGGCCGGCCCTGGCCCATGGCGGCCAGGGCGACCGTCCAGGGCCCCATAAAATTTAGGGGCCCAAAAAAATTAATTTAAATGTATATATATATTAGTAATCTTATATTGAAAATAGAACTAATATATAATATGATCCTACTTTATCACAAAACATTTGTGGTGTAGTAGTATTTTGTTATACTTTGTACATAAGAGATCCTAGGTTCTAGCCTTGGCTGTATCATTTTTTAGTTCAATTTTTTTATATTATATATGGGTCCCATTTTAAAAAATTGCCTAGGGCCCCCATTAACTCAGGGCCGGCCCTGCGATAAGATACATCATTCTCTCTTGAAGAGCAAGAACAAGAGCACAAATTTTTTGTAGAAGTAATTGTTCTCCTTGAATCCTTGAAGAGCGTCGATAAACAATTCCCTTTGCCTCCAATATTAGGGCTAAGAAAAATCTATCTTAATCCTTAAGCTAATACAAACAAACCTTCAACCCTAAAGGCTCTTCTCAGAAAAAGAAAAAGAAAAAAATCAGTATAACGATTAGTACATAATTGATAAACTGGTTGGGTACCCAGAACCGTATAACGGTTGGGCTAAAATCAGTATATTGGTTCTGTAGTTTGGTTAAAAACAGACCCCTGATCTTCGCGACTACTTCTTCGCACTACTTCCATTGGCCGTTTTCATGATGCTCCAAACATCTCAATATCCTCGAACCTAGGCTGAATACCAACAAACTTTTCCTCCTGTTCGATGAGAGGAGGTTGACCACATGGTTCCTCAACCGGATTTTATGCATGTTGTCCCTAGACAGAGTCTATGTTCCCCATCGTGTCCAGTATAAGTCAATTAGTAGTTCAAGCTCCCAAACCTGTCCACCATCATGTCCAGTATAAGAAAGCTCCCATGTATATCCCAAACCTCGAGCAAAGTGAATCCATACAAGATGCGCGTCGTCGAATGCCATATATACCTCTTGTTGAACCATGTAAAAAAAGATCAATAAACACCACCCCCCCTCCTGATGCCAAAATCGAATTCATGAAGCAACTACCATATGGAGACTAACCAACCGTTATGGAATCAATAGTTTGAATTTCAAGATCTGACAATCCCAATTCGTTCGATGAACGACATCCTGTCTTTCTCAAATCTTCTTGACGACCATCCTAGCAAGCTCCCGTCGATCAACAACGCTCTGCCGAGTAGGTGATGTAGCGTAGAATTCTAGTCCCTCAAGGATTCCTTTTCTTTTCCTCTTCCCTCTTGGATTCCTTTTTCTTTTCTTTACTTTTTTTATAATCTTGTTTATGATAGGATTCTTATTTTGACTTTATCTTTTATTAGGATAGATTTTATCTTTATTTTATTAGGATTAGGTTGTCACAAAAGTCCTATAAATAGGCACCTTTTGTATGCAATTGAGGACAACTTTTAATCAATAAAATTCTTCTTTAAAGTTTGAGATTTGTTCTCTTATTTTCTTGGTCGTGGACTCGACTGTTCCGTGGATTCGGAAGCCCCTCGCTTGAGGTTTTCAAGCAACCTTCGTACGGACCCCTCACAAGGCCCTCTGTCGGAGTTTTTGTGGCACTGTTTCGCTCTCACCAAGTAACGGTGGTCCAGTTATCGTCATCACCGATTGACTTGGCCATTGCCAAGCACAAAGGTAAGCCCGTTCCGCTATCCTACTGCGTCAAGTGGCATCAGAGCCCCACAGATCGAGGATTCCAATTCGTTTGGAAACCTTTGGAAATCTTTCTTTCTCAAAACAACAATTTCAAAACATGTCACACGTGAGGAGTTTGATGCCATGTCTAATAACATTGAAGTCTTGTCAAAAAAAGTTGATGTCCTGTCTGACAAATTGGATGGAGTGCTGGGATTTCTTGGAATTAAATCCAACGAAGTCGTTGATATTACGGGAATACCGCCTACAGAGACGAGAGACGCAAATGCTCGTCCTACTACCAGTCGTACACAAAAGGGTCCGCATCGTGGCCACAACAGTGGGGCCCCTCACATGGAATACTGCGAAGACAACGACGATGATGATTTTAGCCTGCAGGGATCCCATCGTCAGGGCCCCCAAACCATCTATGTAAACCAACAACGATGGAGCCATGCATAACAACGACGGGGGCAAGGTGACTACGAAGGAGGAGGTGATTTCAAAATGAAGATGGATCTCCCCTCTTTCAACGGTCGACTACACATTAAAGACTTTCTTGACTGGCTCACAGAAGTAGAACGCTTCTTCGAATACATGAACATCCCTGAAGAGAGACAGGTTTACCTTGTAGCCTATAGGCTCAAGGGAGGTGCCTCTGCTTGGTGGGAACAACTCGAAAACATCCGTGCGAGAGTCGGCAAAGCTACTGTACGGAGTTGACCAAAGATACGATGACTGCTACGACAAAAGTTTCTACCTCCAGATTATCAGCAGATTCTATATCGTCGATATCAAAATTGCACATAAGGTGCACGAACTATAGCTGACTACACAGAAGAATTCTTCAGACTTTCGTCCCGTAATGATATGTACGAAACAGATCTTCAACAGGCGACCCGTTATCTTGGCGGCCTAAGGAAGACATCCATGATCAACTATACCTGCAGAATATATACACATTCAGTGAAGCAATCACCTTTGCAGAGAAGGTAGAACAAAAAATTGAGAAGTTTAAGAGTCCACAGAGCCGTTTCAGTGCTAACAACCATGGATTAATAACAAAGGATGATTGGACACCAAATCAAGCTGCCAACTATTCCAAAAAGGGCAAAGGACCAGCAGACCCTAATTCTCTCTCCCGACAGAACCTTCAAAAGTACAGGTCCCACAACAAGTTGTCAAACCTCAACAAACTGCCAATCCATACAGCAAACCAAGAGGAAAAAAGTGCTACCGTTGCAACGAAGTCGGACATCTGTCCAACAGCTGCCCCCTTAGAGCACAAGTTGCCTTTGCTGACTACGAAGACGAAGAGGGAGGAGAAGAACACTCAGGAGAGGAAGAGGTCCTTACCGAAGATGATGGTGAACAACTAGTGTGTGTTGTTAGGCTTCTGCTACTAGCCACAAAGATTGAAGAGCCACCCCAGTGCCACAATGTCTTCCGAACCCGATCTAAGGTCAAAGACAAGTTATGTGACATCATCATTGACAACGGGTGTACAGAGAACATTGTTTCAAGAGCAATGGTAGAGAAGATGAGACTGACCAAAGAAGCACACCCGGCTCCATATAAGATTGACTGGATTCAACAGGAACACAACATGGTCGTCTCTGAAATTTGTCGCATACCCTTCTCCATCGGAAAGACCTATAAAGATGAAGTCATGTTCGATATTATCGACATGGACTCTTGTCACATCATCCTCGGTCGGCCATGGCAATTTGACAAAAATGTCACATACCGGGGAAGAGACAACACATATTCTTTCCTTCAAGATGGACGACGTCTCACTCTTCATCCATTAGCACAGGGTGATATTCCTAAGACCAGTCCACAACAACAAAAGATCGTAATGATTGTTGACGGTCGACAACTTGAAAGCGGCCTTGAGAAACAAGAAGAACTCTATGCATTGGTTGTATCGGGTAAATTCGAAGTATTCCATACCAACATTCCTAAAGTAGTCTAGCCTTTACTACAAGAGTTTTGCGACATCATGTCGAATGAACTGCCTAGCGAATTGCCACCAATGAGAAACATTCAACATGAAATAGATCTCATCCCAGGTTCTAGACTTCCAAATATTCCACATTATCGGATGAGCCCCTATAAATGCAAAATCCTCCAAGACCAAGTTAAAGAATTGGTCCAAAAGGGCTTAATCAGAGAGAGCCTCAGTCCTTGTGCAGTTCCCGTCTTGCTAGTGCCAAAGAAAGACGGGACGTGGCGTATGTGCATCGACAGTCGGGCTATCAACCACATCACCCTTAGGTATTGCTTTCCCATCCCTCGACTAGAAGACATGTTGGATATGCTTGTTGGGTCTATAATTTTCTCAAAGATCAATTTGAAGAGCGGATACCATCAAATCCAAATTCGACCTGGTGATGAATTGAAAACTGCTTTCAAGACCCGTGAAGGACCCTACGAATGGCTTGTTATGCCTTTCGGACTTTCAAATGCACCAAGCACGTTCATGCGCCTTATGAATCAAGTTTTGAAGCCATTGATAGGAACGTTCATAGTCGTCTACTTTAACGATATCCTGATCTATAGCCAGAGCCAAACTGACCATCTGAAGCACCTCAGGGAAGTTCTCAAACTTCTTCGAATTAATAAACTCTATGTCAATCTCAAGAAGTGTAGCTTTCTTACTAACCAACTCATTTTCTTGGGATTTGCTATTAGCGCCAGTGGCCTCAGTGTTGATGAAGAGAAGTTTAGAGCAATTCGCGACTAGCCCACTCCAAAGGCAATGACTGAAGTACGAAGCTTTTATGGCCTCGCTAATTTTTACCGACGATTTATTCGTAACTTCAGCACTATTGTAGCACCATTGACAGAATGCATGAAAAAAAAAATCATCTGGACTCCTGAAGCTGAAGCCAGTTTCATACTCATCAAGGAGAAGCTATCTACCGCGCCAGTCCTATCACTGCCCAACTTTGACAAGCTGTTTGAAGTCGAATGTGATGCCAGCATAGTGGGCGTTGGTGCTGTACTAATACAAGAAGGAAGACCAATTACCTTTCGTAACGAGAAGCTAAGTGAAGCTCAACGAAAATGGTCAACTTATGAGCATGAGTTCTACTCGATCGTACAAGCCATCAAAGCATGGGAGCACTACATCATCCAACGGCCATTTATCCTACATACAGACAATAAAGCTTTATCTTTCATAGATAATCCCCGTAACACAAATCGAATGCATGCTAGATGGATTCAGTTTCTTCAGCGCTTCTCCTATACTATCAAGCATAAGGCCGGAGTTAAGAACAAAGTAGCTGATGCCTTAAGTTGTCGAGCCGACCACCTCATCACTTTACATCAAGAGGTCATCGGGTTTGAATATCTCAAGGAACTCTACCCGGAAGACAAAGATTTTCAACAAGCATGGGAAGATTGTCAACCAAACGGAGCTGCAAATGGATATCACATCCAAGAAGGCTATCTCTTCAAAGGAAATCAGTTGTGCATTCCTCGTAGTTCCTTGCGGGAACATATTATTAGAGAGCTCCATGGTGGAGGTCTCGGTGGACATTTCGGTCGAGATAAGGCGCTAGCCATAACCGAAGAAAGATATTATTGGCCACAATTGAGAAAGAAGTTGAGGGACATGTCCGCAGTTGTCCTATATGCCAAGTTGCCAAGGGCCAAGAATAGAATACTGGTCTTTATATGCCTCTTCCAATTCCCGAAAGACCTTGGGAAGACATTTTCATGGACTTTATTCTTGGCTTACCACGAACACAGCGCGGTGTTGATTCTATCTATGTCGTGGTAGACAGATTCTCTAAGATGGCACACTTTATTCCATGTCGTAAGACATCCGACGCAACTCGTATTGCTCTCCTTTTCTTTCGAGAAGTCGTGCGTCATGGTATGCCAAAGTCAATCACTTCAGATAGAGATACTAAGTTTTTGCCACATTTCTGGAGAACATTATGGAAAAGATTGGATACATCACTATAATATAGCAGTACTAGTCATCTACAAACTGACGGACAAACAGAGGTCGTGAACCGTACACTTGGAAACATGTTGTGAAGCTTAGTTGGAACACGACCTAAGCAGTGGGATCTGGCTTTATCACAGGCTGAATTTGCTTATAACTTCATGCCTAACAGATCAACTGGAAAAGCACCGTTTTTCATTATCTACTCACATCAGCCACGACATGTTTTGGACCTCGTCTCTCTGTCCAAGACTCCGGGTCAAGATATTGGTGCTGAGCATATGTTAGAACGGCATCAATTAATACATAATGAAGTGAAACAACAACTTGAAGAATCTTATACCAAATATAAAGCAGCTGCTTATCAGTGCCGCCGTCGTAAGGTCTTTCATGAGGGAGACTTGGTCATGGTTTACTTACGTAAGGAACATTTTTCTTCTGGCTTCTACAACAAATTGGCGAAGAAGAAGATCGGACCATTTCAAGTTCTATGCAAGCTAAATGACAATGCTTATGTGATTGATCTCCCTGAAGACATGCAGATCTCTTCAACCTTCAATGTCGCCGATCTTTACGAATACTTTCCACCTGGTGAACCGCTTTATTCTGATAAGAACTCAGGGACGAGTTCTCTTGAAGCAGGGGAGACTAATGTAGCGTAGAATCATAGTCCCTCTAGGATTCCTTTTCTTTTTCTCTTCCCTCTTGGATTCTTTTTCTTTTCTTTACTTTTTTTATAATCCTATTTATGATAGGATTCTTATTTTGACTTTATCTTTTATTAGGATAGATTTTATTTTTATTTTATTAGGATTAGGTTGTCACAAAAGTCCTATAAATAGGCACCTTTTGTATGCAATTGAGGACAACTTTTAATCAATAAAATTCTTCTTTAAAGTTTGAGATTTGTTCTCTTATTTTTTTGGTCGTGGACTCGACTGTTCCGTGGATTCGGAAGCCCCTCGCTTGAGATTTTCAAGCAACCTTCGTGCGGACCCCTCACAAGGCCCTCCGTCGGAGTTTTTGCGGCACCGTTTCGCTCTCACCAAGCAACGGTGGTCCAGTTATCGTCATCACCGACCGGCTTGGCCATTGCCAAGCACGAAGGTAAGCCCGTTCCGCTATCCCGCTGCATCAGTAGGGGTGAGCATTCGGTTTATTCGGTTCCAACCGAATCGAATAACCGAAAATCGAATTGGAACGAAAGCGAATAAGCAAAACCGAAACCGAACCGAATTGGTCAATAACCGAACCGAACTGAATTAAATCGGTTCGATTGTCGGTTTATTCGATTTTTGGGTTTATTTGTACTTTTTTTGTTAATATATATAATAACTAAATATACCTATATATATATATATATATATATATATATATATATATATATATATATATATATATATATATATATATATATATATATATATATATATATATATATATATAAACTAAATTTTCTTATTCGGTTTTCAATTTTGGACCGAAATTCAAAACCGAAACCGAATAAGAAAATTTAGTATTTTCAAAACCGAAACCGAACCGAATCTCTTATTCGATTCGGTTCGATTTTCGGTCCAAAATAGAATAATGCTCACCCCTACTGCTGAGCAACTTTTGGGCCATCATCCATTGCCTACAACTCGGTCACACGACACGCCTCAACGACTTGAGTTTATGTATGTCGCATCACATAACCCATCAAGACAGCAGTTGAGAGTCTTGAGACTTGACCCAAAATATAACATTTGAAAAATAATGTTTGGAAGTATAAACATTTACAAATCTTTGACTTTTGTTATTTGGTTGGTACAAGTAAAATATTGGAACTCGATAGAAGATCATAAAGTAATGAAGTTCTTGTGCTTTTCCAGTGAACTTTGTTGCATGGAACATGGGTACTAAATGCACTGAGTTTACCCCCCCTCCCCCCCCCCCCCCCCCCCCCCCCCTATAACTCGAGCACTAACAAAAATTAATTAAAAATAAGAGGGTAAAGTGCATTTAAATTTTTCTTAGATGTTACAAAAACATAATTAAAGACTTCCTGATTTAAAAAATTCAAAAGGTTACGAAAATGCTCAAATCATCCCCTAAGCTAACTTTTCTGTTAACGGGTGTTAAAATGGGGTTGTGTTGACCATTTTACTCCTGGACTATCTAATATTAACTTGTTAAAAACGGTTAGTTCTAAAATTATTTTGTTAAAAACGGTTACGCAAAAATACTTGTTAAAAAGTGAATAAATATTAACAAAAGAAAGATGGTCTTTGCTAGTAAAATTATTTATTAAAATTATTTTAATTAATATTAACTTGTTAAAAACGGTTAGTTCTGTCAAAAAAGTGGATAAATATTATTTAAAATTATTTTGTCATAAATTATTTTTTATTTAACAAATATATAAATATTTTTGGGAAAAACAAAACTGATAAATACAAAAAAATCAATTCTTAAAAAATAGAAATGATGAAAAATTGGAAAAAAAAATACCAAATAAAAAACAAAAAAAATACTATTAAAATATGGGAAAAAATAAAAAATAGACAAAATATTCCAAAAAACCAAAAAATGAGGATAAATCTTAAACAATAAAAAAAGACAAAAACAAAAACTATACAAATTTGAAAATAAAAGTCACTCCTAAAAAACTAGAAAAGATTATTAAAAAGATGAAAAAAAAAAATATGAAATAAGAACTAAAAAAATGGAAACAAAAAATAAAATATTAAAAAGATTATTAAAATAACCTCCCGTTCTTAAAAAGATAGAATTCTCATGCTGCTTGACGTCATTTTCGAAAATAAATGTTTATAATCTAAATAGTAGGTTTTCATCTTAAATTTTTTTCTGGAAAAAAAAATCTTTTAACAAATGTCCGGTTAGTCCTGAACTATCCAGCCATTTAACTTATGGCATATTTTTTAAACCGTATTTGAAGCTAGATAACTGTAACTAATATTATATTATTTAATATTTTATAATAATTATAATCTTAATTAATAATTATAATCTTAGTTAATAATTTATTAATTACAATTTTATTATAATATTAATTAATAATAATTTAATCATAATTATAATTATAGTTAATAATTTATATATTATAATAATTTTAATTAATAATTTAGTAATCATCATTATAATCATCATTATAGTCTTACTTAATAATTTATTAGTCATGACTATTATCGTAATTATTTATTTATTAATTCTAACTGAAATTGTAAATCTTGGTACAAATTTATTTTCATCACATGTATTACTTAAACAAATAACTTAAATATTACTAAACGTGTCAAAAATTCAAAAATAAATTGCAAAACATGTATGTCGAAGCATGGTCCGGGTTCAGTGGTTGCCACCGCCTTTGTAGATTATCTAGGAATAGGCTTCCATAATTTCTATTTGGACGTCTTGAGAAAAAAAAGGAATAAGTAAAAAAAGCTTCAAACATTAAATGAGAGCAAATAAGTAAAAAAAGGGAATATAAAAAAAATTTGCAGTTGGATTTGAGATCTGTAGGTAAGAAAAAGTTTCAATACATTAAATGAGAGCAAATAAGTAAAAAAAAAAAGGAATATAAAAAAAATAAATATTATTTTTCCTTCCAACCAACCGGTCAAAAAATAGAAAATATAAAGCTTAGGTTTTATATTTCAAACAAACATTCTTATATATAGAGAATGAAAGAGAGCCAGCAGCCACAATGTAAGCATTAGGAGTATTTTGGGGAGTGCACATTTTTTTAATCCAAAATATAGACTCTAACGGCTAGTTTTAACGTCATTTTGACGGAAAGGAACATTCCGATTAAAAACGATTTTGCGGGAGGTACAAACTGTTTAAGTTTTCTAAAAAAATATTATTTTGCGAACGAGGCAACATAAATACACTTTACCCAAAATAAGAAGAAAAAGAATCCAGCTGAGTGACAACAACAGCCAATTTCAAGTGACTCAACAAGTAATATCCTGCGTCAAGTATGGCTCAGAGAGTCAGAAACCCCTCATTCACAGCAACTGCAGTCCATTGCCCAACTCAAAACATTTCCTTATTGGACGTTGTGTATGTCTACAAATAATGCATTGCACATACTCATCACTATTATGTCGGCAACCAGAGTCCATGTTCATTATAATTATAATCACCACTAAAATCAAACGTTTTATTAAGCCTAACATAACATGCATTCACAAACCTCAACCTGGTAACAAATAAATTTTATATAATTCTCTCTTAGGGATATGCAGAATACTATATAGTCGTTTTTTTTTATATTTTTGGAAATTCTATACTCTCGGTAGTTTTTTTTTTTTGGAAAATCTTATTTCCATATTCGGTGAATATATAAATTATATCCCCATGCTTTTTCACGTTTTTGTTTTTCTGATTTTTGGCTTTAAAAAAAACTGTTTATGTTTTTATTTTGTTTATTTTTTTTTCTTTAAAAAAATCCTTGTTTTGTTTCCTTTTTGTTTCCTTCTTCTTCGTTTTAAAAATGAATCATCTTTTTTGGTTGGGTCCATTTTACGTTAGTTGAGTTTATGTTAGGTTCATTACGGACTGAGTAAAAAGATTATAATGTTAATTGAATTTAAACCTTGATATCTTGAATACCGACATATCACCTTAACCAACTACACTATAAAAAATTACAAACAAAGTATAACAACTATTAAATATTATTAATCATTAATCAAAAAAAATTATATCTTATTATGTAAACTATTGGAATATATTTATATATTCAAAAATTATTGAAATACAATTTTTCAGAAAATTTAATTCTTGAAAATTTGATTTTCAAGAACATAAAATTATCGCCTATCATAACAAACTTTTCCTTAACGTAGTAGAAGCTTGCAATGAACCATTATTAAGTAAACATGTATTCTCAAACCTGAAACATTGTAACCAGTGTTTTAAAAACTGGACCGGACCGGCCGGTTGAACCGGCCAACCCATGAACCAGAATTTTTTCGGGCTGGTTTAATATCGACCCACTGTTTTTTTTCCCCCAAAAAACGATTTCTTTTATGTAACCCGGTCGACCCGGTCAGTTAGACCACTGAACCGTCTTATCCGGTTGAATTTTAAACCGGTCTGAACCTGACTTTTTCAATTGGCAATCCAACTTTTTTTTTTTGGTTTAGCTTTTGACTTTATGTATGTTTTTTTGACTAATTTTTGCATAAGTAGTATATGTGTAGTTGTGTACTATATAATATATTCAAATAAAATTATAAGCATATAAAACAGGTTCAACTTGGATTAAACCACTGATTGAACCGGTTTGATCCTACCCAGTGTCCTTACCGGGTCGATCACTGGTCTGGTTTTTAAAACATTGATGGTAACAAATCACAACACTTGTAGTTCCTCATTACAAAATGAGTCATATAGCGACCAAGGAGTAACGGTGGCAACAGGCCGGGTCAGATTTGGGTCATTTTTGGGTCAACTCATTTATGCTCAACCAAAATCGGACCCATTTACCAATGGCCCGTTTAGACAAAATCTCTCTCCATTTTAAGCCGGAAAACCCGAGCTAACCCGTTTTGCCCATTTAACTATATGGGCCACATGGGCTGGACCGGAAGTAAATCTTTGTTTGTCATCAACAAATACTAAATACTAGTTAAATTTCACTCCCCATCTGAGTTTTCTCCCATTTGAGTTTGTAATTTTATAATTAGAGTCAGAAGGAGGCTATCACATGTATGTGAACAACTCTTGCAACGCAGTTGGTAACACAAATGTCAAAAAAATACGCAAATTATACAAACTTATATGCTTTCAATTGATCAACAAAGCTGACTAGAACAAGACATTAGAAATGGTTCATTCCTTCATTTGGTGTACAACTTTGAATGACATACCAGAAATTTGTTGGAGTTCGCATCTCAATTCGAGACGCGTGAAAGGATAGTCTGAATGTTGTGAAGCTTCGACGGAAGTTACGACGAAGACGATCGAGGATCGATAGCTGAATCGAGGCTCAAGCTGAACCAAAACTACAACGAAGATATACCGTCGGCTGTATACCGAAGGTATACCAATTTTGGTTACTTCATTACAGAGACTATTATGAGGTTTTGGCGGTACACCGCTGTATACCGTCGGTTCACCATGACTCTGTGATACCGACGGTACACCGTAGTATACCACGGTAACATTGTGATATAACTCATGTTGGAATTTGCTATAAATGTGGTCCCAAGTCAGCATATGTTTGGACCGTACGATCTAATCTGGACGGACATGATTGAAGTTGGACTAATTAGGTATTTTCTAATCCTAAATTAGGGGAAAAATTAAAATTAACTTATATATAGAGTACAAGTCTCGATTCGAGACATGTGAAAGGATAGTCTGAATGTTGTGAAGCTTCGACGGAAGTTACAACGAAAACGATCGAGGATCGATGGCTGAATCGGGGCTCAAGCTGAACCAAAACTACAACGAAGGTATACCGTCAGCTGTATACCGAAGGTATACCAATTTTTGGTTACTTCGTTAAAGAGACTATTATGAGGTTTTGGCGGTACACCGCTGTATACCGTCTGTACACCATGACTCCGTGATACCGATGGTACACCGTAGTATACCACGGTAACATTGTTATATAACTCATGTTAGAATTTACTATAAATGTGGGCCCAAGTCATCATATGTTTGGACCGTACGATCTAATCTGGACGGACATTATTGAAGTTGGACTAATTTAGGTATTTTCTAATCCTAAATTAGGGACGATCTAATCTGGACGGACATGATTGAAGTTGGACTAATTTAGGTATTTTCTAATCCTAAATTAGGGGAAAAACCAATAAGAACCTCAAGGGAGATATTCAATGGAACAAAGTCCATAGAAATCTAACAAAAAAGTTTGTACTTTACTTTTAAGGCTCATTTTTTAAGATAGACTGAAGGAAAGATCTTCTCCGGGAGTTCTTTTTCTTCAAGGAGATCATCCAGGGTATGTGTGAGTGATTTCAATTGTAATTTTTTTATTCTTTCTTGAGATTGGTTAGGATGTTCAATATTATTATAATCAATCTTGTATTAGTGAGATATATAGATAAGGTTTAAATGCAACTTGATATCCTCAACTATTTCAGTTTTTTAACTTAATATCTTAAATTATTTTACTCGAAAACTTGATACAATCAACTATTTAATATTTTAATTCGATGTCCAAAATTTAAAAAAAATGACAAAACTTTCCCTCCCTTCTTATCCCAACCCCGACCTCCCCCGCGCCCTTGAGGGCAGCTCGGTAGTAAGGGGTGCACGCCGGTGCTGATCACGTACAATACGGTCATCGACGGGCTGTCGAAGGGCGAGAAGATGGGGGTTGTGCAAGGAGAGGCGGACGGATCGAGCTATCGATGTCTATGATTCTATGGTGTCGACCTACACTATTCTCGTCGAGGGTCTTGCGTACGAGGGAATGTTGAAGGTGGCTCTGGACTTGCTCGGGGAGCTGTGCTCCCGCGGTGTGGTGATAGGATCTCGAACCATCTGTCCAAGAATGCTCGAGTTCCTAGCATAATTCGTCATATTCACAGAGAAATTCAGATGAAACAAGAACAATTTGGTGGAGATCTAGGGTTTTATTGAGCTAAAATTGGAAATGCATGAATTACAATTGGTAAGTAAAATTGCAAATTCAAAAGTAAAGTAAAAGAGAATACAAATATTTCGATACTCGTCTGCTCTCTTTTCTCCTATTTATAGCAGCATGTGGCTCTTGGCTGAGGTGGCAATTGTTGGTCACAGCTACTCACTGATTGGTTAGTGTAATTAGCAGATGATGAGCTGGATGATGTGCTGGCCAAGTGAGCTGGCTGGTAGAATGACAGTTATAACTGTCTAATATTGGAAAGTAAACAGAGGATGAGCTGATACCAAGCTCTGATGTTACTGATACCAAGTAAACAGATGATGAGCTGATACCAAGCTTTGATGTTACTGATACTAAGCTCTGATGCTACACTGGACACTCATTGTATCATCATTGTGTCCAGTGTCAGTAAGCCATGAACTTGGGTACGTATCAAGTGGGCACTGCAGGAGTAGAACACTACCAAGGCAACAGTCAGCTCTCCTAGGTACGTATCAATACTCACCCCTTTAAATTGACCTTGTCTCAAGGTCAAGGTAGAAATACTTTCGATCCTGGATCCCATATGGTTATCAAAAAACCTTCTAACACATTGTTTTGATAACAGTTCTTTGCATAGGTTGAAACATTGAACTGTCTTCTATTATGATAGCATTTATTGAGCTTGACATCCCCTATACTGAATAGTAATGCCTCTTGATATAGCTCTCTACAATTTGATGTTTGAAGAACCAAAAAGATAGGTATACCTGGATCCCATGCCATCTGCAGTTCTTCTCCACTGAACATATTGTAGCTGCATCCTTCTCTATGTATGGTTGAACCGGGGTCCCATACCCAAAAGAACAAACCATGTTTGCAGGTAACAAGGCCGGTGTTCTCATCAGTCCCCTTTTTTGTAGCTTGGCTAAAGAAATACTCACCCAAAGGTCTCTCTATCATATTGCATTTAATGAATTCACTTTCTAGTTGGGCCTCTGCTAGAACCATATAATCTTGGAAAAATGAACCTATTCCAAGCTCTTTAAGATGAGGAACTCTAACAAGTACCATCTGCAGCTGCTCAATGGAGACATCTTTATTCACTTTTAGGACCTTTAGTGACTTGCACCTAGCCACAAGCCTCCCCGAAGCATCAAACTTAACTTCTGAATTGATGTTTGCAAGGTTAGACAGTTCTATTGATATAAAACTTTCAGGGAAGCATCTTAGCCAGCTATCACCAAGGTCAAATGACAGTTCATCCATGGTACATACATGATCTCTAGAAATATGAGGGTCTGTTTTACTCACTGCTTGCAGTACCAATTTGTGACTTCCTGGATCCCATATCCTGTAAGCAGTCTGAGATTGGAGAGCAGAAACTTTACCCTTGTTGAGGAAACCATAAACTCAATTGACTCTGGTTTTTTGTCTAATGAAACACTCATATTACCAAAGGTATTGGGGTCGACAAGGCTGAAACCAGATGTAAGGAGAGAACTCCTGAACAGTAGCTTCATCAAATCATTCACAGACTTGTCATTCTTGTTAGTACAGCTCTCATACTGGACCTCAGATGCTAAGGGATCAGCAGCTTTAATTGTGCAAGTTCCTATATGAGTGGCCAGAGGTAGGACTTCCTTTGTACCTTCTTTATTTGACTCTTTACTGATGTAAGTTTCAGTACTATCATCAACATTGCTTAGTTTTTCCTGAAGATTGGCATTAATAACAGTAGCAATCGTACCAGTGTTCTCCCTAGCACTAGTAGGCTTAACATCCTGCACCAAGGATGGCTGCAAGGTGGGTGCTTCATGGATTTGCTCTTCAAATGATTTTGTATCATGTTTTACTTTATATTTCTGAACTGCTGCAGTTAATATCTTGATCCTTGTTGTAGTGCCCCATCCCGCAAAGTCAATCGGAGGAATCGAAACGTCGACGGCGTTCGGACTTATCCTTGCAACGGCGACTCGAAGACATCGCTCAGGTGGGGTAGTTTCGGTGAACTTGCCTCATATTAGCCTGCACTTAATAACTCGCATGTTTTTAACTTGCACAAGTAGGATAAACATAAAAGCTGTGAACGCACATAGCTAAGGGAATAATTCTGACCCGTCGGAATATCTTAGAATATGGAAAATGGTCCCACGGTCTTTATAGAAGTCGGCTCAGCGTGCTTTCAAATGATACTCGATCCTTCGATCCCGTGGCTTGGGAGAAGGAAGTTGGCTTAAGTTGCTAAGTTGTTCCGACACTTGAAATAGCCTAAGTCATAGGCGTCGCCTGCGTGAATGCTTGATAAAGCATGCACGGTCCCGTCGTTTGCCCCAACACTCGAATCAGCCTAAGTCATAGGCTCGCCTGTATGAATGCTTAATAAAGCATGCACAGCCCCGTCTCGTACGGCTTGGCATAGCCTTAGCACGTCCCGCAAGTTAAGTCGTCTTGCACGGCTTGTTAGCTTAAGTCTAGGCACCCGAGAACTTGGTTGTTTAAGTCGACCCCGTGCATAGCACGTTCCCTCGATGCGTAGCTCGGCGTAGCCCTTGCTCGTCGAGTCATTGCCCGAATAAGTTAGAAAAGTATTATGCTGGGCTATCGAAGCCATTTCTAGCACTGTCCCGCTCTAGCTGCGGTTGTCAAGTCGCGTAGTCCCTTGAGAACAAGGCTCGTCGTATAAAGTATATGACTTGAACGATAGCGTCGCCTATAGAACTAGGTCTGTCTAAGGCATGAGCTACGGTGGATCTAGTAAAGAGTATGCCACGATCAAAGGAAGTCCACGTGACTTGTTATCGCCGAGATCGGTCCCGCTACTTGGGAGTCTCGCTAAAAGTCTTGATAAGGAAGTGCACGAGATCGGTCCCGCTACTTGGGAGTCTTGATAGAAAGAAGGAAAGCATGGTCATGTTAAGGAAGGATTGGTAGATCGAGTTGAGCCTTGCATGGTCATTGGACAACTTGTCGATAAGGTGAAGTTTTCTCGAACGGTTGCCTAGGCCAAGGGATCAGTTCGGCCCGGAAGGAACGAGTGAGGCTCAAAGTAGGATGTTGGATGACCGCATGGGAGACTTCGGTGCCTCCGGATTAGCTACCCGTGTAGGGACGAGTCGATATCCCACGAGGCGAGATCCAAGATAGCTTGACATTGCTAGTGACCACTCATGTAGATGTGTCAGCAAGAGCGGCAATTCACATGTTTGCCTTTGGATAGCGTCATGTACTAGCACGGCGTCGGTCGAATCATGAGACAGTCTCGCACGACATGTATCAAGTCAGCAAGATGTAATCCCGTTAGTTCCAGTATTGTATCATCACGGAAGGAACGAGTTATAGCTTATGTCAGCAAGATACGTACTTCGGCACTAAGCAAGGCTTTCGCGTATCAAGTATTGGCTTTCGCGTATCAATATGGCATTTGCGTAGCGGCTTTCGCGTATCAAGTATTGGCTTTCGCATATCAATAGTTGCATTCGCGTAGTAGCTTTCGCGAAGTGGCTTTCGCGTATCGGTATTGTTTGTCTAAGTTTGCATAAGTTAAGTCGAGTGCCATCACTTTAAGTCGAAAGGACCGTAATGTAAAAGTTGGCTAAGTCAGGGAGTCGTTAGGCACGACCTGCACGAGTCGTTTAAGCGAAAGTCTCGGCACCGCCGAGTTCGCATGAGTTGCTCCTCGGCGAAGCACTGACTCGAACATGTTAAGTTACGAATAGAGTATGGCACGACCCTGTCGTCCCGAGTTCAAGTTTGGTCAAGTACATGCATGTCACTCCCCGTTTCCAAAAGTATTTTATACGTGTACTTCTTGAATGTACTTATTCAATATTTATCATGCATTTATTCTGTATTTAAATTCTTCAAATTTGTGCTTATTAATTTTTTTGTATTTTATTTTCTGCTTTTTCTTGGCTTTTGGTTCATTTCGGTTCATGGGAAACCAACTTGGTTCGGTTTGGTTCAACATGGAAAGGAATGGATGGCTTGGATTTGGTGGAGAGAATGAATGGTGGAGATCCACTTGACCTTGATATAAAAATTCTTCTTCCACTCTCTCTCTTCATTCATTCACATTTACTCCTCCACCAAACCCTAACCCATTTGAAGAGGCAAGTACATCTTGCACACCATGAGGGATTTCATGCATCCCCAATTATTTTTAGTTTATGTTATTCATCTTCTCTTCCTCTACAAGTTTAGGTCTTGAAGTTTTTGTTTTCCATGGATGGTTGGGTGTAGATCTAAGTTTTAAGTTTTGGTTTTCATAGTTTTGGTTTTCATATGAAATTTAGGGTTTTGATCTATCAAACATTGTTGTTTTCGAAATTAAGTGGTTCCATGTTGTAGAGAATTTAATTCTACTAAAGTTTGGCTTTTGAAAAGTTAGATTTCGATTTATTTTGTGGAAGTTATGGCAAAAAGTATTTTGGTTCGTTCCTATATTCATCTGCAGCACACAGCATGTCGCAGAAGGCGCATGTCGCAGTAGCCGCATATCATGTCGCGCATGAGCCGCATTAAGGCGTATATCGCAGTAGGCGCATGTTGCATGAGGCGCATGTCGCGGTAGGCGCATATCATGTCGCAGTTGAGCCACATGAGGCGCATGTCGCGGTAGGCGCATATCATGTCACAGTTGAGCCACATGAGGTGCATGTCGCGGTAGGCGCATATCATGTCGCAGTTGAGCCACATGAGGCGCATGTCGCGGTAGGCGCATATCATGTCGCAGTTGAGCCACATGTGGCGCATATCATGTCGCAGTAGGCGCATATGGTGTCACAGTTGCATGCATGTCGCAGAATAGGCCGCATATGCATAATTTGGTTGTTTCTGACTGTTATATGTCCTAATTAACTGAATTGTGGCTAGAATTTCTTTCAACTCCCAACATGAATTTGTTGATCTTTTCCTTGGATTCAAGAATATATTACCAACTATTTTATACTAGTTATGGACTCGACCATGATTAATACTAATTTGACTTTTATGCCTTGTCATGAATTGACCCCGACTGTTACTTGACTAATAATTAATCATGCGTTCCTAGTTGGAACTAAGAGACTGGCTAGTCGTCTTATTGAATTGAATGAATGAGACACGTTCATATTAACTATGAACTATTATAATCGATTGACCGATCCCGAATTTTGACATACAGGCACACATACAGGCTTTAATTTATTTATTTATTTTTCTACAAAAGAAGCATGTGTACTTCATGGTCAAGGCATGATTATTCCGTGGTTAGTTTGGATTGTTGCATTACGCTATGTAAGACCTACAACCTAACCGCACGGGCATCGTTGTAGAGTTGTGCATATCGTACCCCGCACGAAAGTACTCATTCTGAATGACCATGATCCACGACATGGGATTTCACTCAACGTAGAGACTATTAAGTTAAATAAAATAATGATTGCATGGAGAGAATGGATTCCCGAGTTCTTACATGGCAGCCCTCTTGGGACTAGTAGTGCCCGACAGGCCGGTTGGTCTCCACAGATACTGCAAATCTGCCACACTGCAAATCTGCCACACAGGCAGGGAGCAGCATCTGGTTATATTATCTATTATATATTGTATATAGATGACGGGCGTCCCGCTGGGACTCGTCTAATTCATGATTGGCGTAATTGATTGACTGGGTAAACTAGCCTTGCTTGCACATAGTAAGAACTGAGGAATCCTTTATTGCATAATTCCAGGATAACTTGGAACTCACAGTATTAAGCCGTAGTAGTTGCATGGCCGTTTAAATTAATTTGTTTGTGTGCTGTACCTACTCTGTTACCTAACTGAGATGATCAGAATGTCAGGACATGACGGGCCAACTTCTGTCCTTGTTTGGTTGGGAGGTTGGTTCGAAGTGTCGTGATGTTATGTGAATCCCAGTGGCAAGCAGAGATCTACTTATCATATTCTCTTATTACTGGTTTTAATTCCTCATATCGTGCTTCCTTGTGGTACTTGCTATTGGAGGTCTAACCTCTCTGGTTTTGTATGGCCAGATTTAGAGCCGGTTCCCGAGGACTCAGCTTACTTCCACCTCCAAGATGATCAATACTAGAGGAATGATCGCAGGAGGACTCGAGTGGGTTCCTTACTTCCCTGATCGTTTTGTTACTTACTTTATATTTTGCCGTTTGGCACCGACATGTTAGTCGAATTGTCTTGTACTTACCCTTACATAATTGTAATTAAGTCAGACTGCAGCTGATAACAATTGTGTATATGTTGCTATATCATCTGGCTATATTTTGTAAAGCCAGATCTCAAGAACATTTTGACTGAGCGTTTGGGACGTCTTACTGCTTTATCTTACATGTTCTCTATTTCTGTTTCTTATTTGAATGATTGAGACAATAGATGTGAAGTGACCATAGTGAGACTTTTATGTAGTATGCACCCCCCTCGTCTTTTAGACAGCATTGATCGTATTATACGGTATTCATCTACCCGTAATACGTAGCTGGCTGAGTCATTCTCCCGCTCTCCAGTATTCTGGTTCTGGGGCGTGACAATGCACGACGAGGCACTGCCTCGATCGAAATACACGTTAACATGATAGCACGACTATGTCGTCGCATAACGAGTTGGTTAGTCGTCAAGTCTTAAAACTGATCCTAAGGCAAGACTAAAAAGACAATCGTAAAGGGGCTTGTATTGCACAAAATAAATGAACGGATAGGCGAGGAGCTCATTCCACCAGTACTGTTGAGTACTGACACCCACACAGTGTTTCATGTACAGGCACATGTAGAATCTCGTGGCACGGAGCTCGCTTAGAGGCGTCGAGGCACGGAGTTCCTTGGCGATTCGAAGCGTGCGGCCGCGTGAAGTCAAGGCTTATACGGGACATAATGTATAGACATCACCTTTCGAAGCTTTCGCTGGATTCAAGTATTGTATCGAGAGATGAGAGAGAGCAGAGTAAATTGTAAAATGAGAGAAAAGTGAGCACGAGAGACTTATAATTTGGCCTTGCGCCCACAAATGTAATCTTGTGTTCAATATCAATAAAAGAGTTCTTTTGAATAATTTGTGTTTGTCTTTAAATTTTTGCTGCAATGTTCAATGTTTCTGCTTGGGACTTCTGTACGACGATCCCGTCGCCGTCGATGTAATCGCCCGTTATGGAACTGCCTTGCACGAGCACAATTTAGGCTCGTGTGGTATCACGCCTTAGCGAGGACGATCGCTCCTACGGGAGCGGGGCG
Source organism: Iris pallida (assembly GCA_029216955.1). Taxonomy (NCBI): domain Eukaryota; kingdom Viridiplantae; phylum Streptophyta; class Magnoliopsida; order Asparagales; family Iridaceae; genus Iris; species Iris pallida. The sequence goes on along the minus strand of JANAVB010004400.1, from coordinate 250,920 downwards.
TGACACTTGTCTCATGTGGACTTCGTGCAGCCATGATATAGGTTGGAGTTGGTGTAGAGAGGGAATGTTGGTTCGAAACCTCAGGGTTTCGTTTAGAACTAGTCAATTCTTCCAACAGTTGTTCAAGTTTATCAAATTTGCCCTCAAATTTATCAAATCGACGATTCAAATCCATAATTGTACCTGAAAAAGCTCCTATGGTGCCTTCGATGGAGATAAATCGATCCTCCTCCACTGGAACTCTCCTTCCTTCTGATGTCACCTCCTCAAGGCTCGCCATGGCCGGAGCTTCCTTCCTAACTGCTCTCGATCACAGGTTCGAGCTGCTCTGATACCACTTGATAGGATCTTGAACCATCTGCCCAAGAATGCTCGAGTTCCTAGCATAATTCGTCATATTCACAGAGAAATTCAGATGAAACAAGAACAATTTGGTAGAGATCTAGGGTTTTATTGAGCTAAAATTGGAAATGCAGAAATTACAATTGGTAAGTAAAATTGTAAATTTAAAAGTAAAGTAAAAGAGAATACAAATATTTCGATACTCATCTGCTCTTTTTTCTCCTATTTATAGCAGCATGTGGCTCTTGGCTGAGATGGCAATTGTTGGTCACAGCTACTTACTGATTGGTTAGTGTAATGAGCAGATAAGAGCTGGATGATGTACTGGCCAAGTGAGCTGGCTGGTAGAATGACAGTTATAACTGTCTAATATTGGAAAGTAAACAGAGGATGAGCTGATACCAAGCTCTGATGTTACTGATACTAAGTAAACAGATGATGAGCTGATACCAAGCTCGGATGTTACTGATAATGAGCTCTGATGCTACACTGGACACTCATTGTATCATCATTGTGTCCAGTGTCAGTAAGCCATGAACTTGGGTACGTATCAAGTGGGCACTGCAGGAGTAGAACACTACCAAGGCAACAGTCAGTTCTCCTAGGTACGTATCATGTGGTCAAGAAGAGTTTCGATGCAGAATGTGGTGGTCAAGAAGTAGCAGGGAGCAACAGGCTCAGAAATGCACCAAGAATGGCGACAACTCGGCGATGGCTGCTCGGTGATGCTGAACTCTTTCCGGCATTAGGAGCTTACGTTCTTCGTTGAGTCGATGCACACAAGTGCTGTAATATAAGGTTCTAACTTCCTACAGGCCTAATGATTCTTCATGCTTGAGGTCACTTAGCATGCAAATTCCTCTTTTGCTTGATTCAGTTTACCATGCTTATTTCTGTTCTTGTAGGTGCAATGTATGTTGTTCATTCTGATTCTGTAACTTTATCATTGTCACAGTATATATAGACAAATATCAAGGATGAGATTTATGTTCAATGACATATTTGGAGTTCATGGTTGCAACTTGATTGTCTCAGGTAGTTGAGGAAAATGCTTCAATCCTGGCTAAACCATAGTTTACGGTATGGATCCACACGGACCCCCATAGTTGGACCTCAGAAAGGAGCCTAACGCTCTCTGTACCGACGAGAGACGATATCTGTATACAACAATATATATATATATATATATATATATATATAATATATATATATATATATATATATATATATATATATATATATGTATATATATATATATAGACATCATAAAAAAAAATATATATTCATTTAACTTACTTCATAGGACCGTCGGCCCAAATCTCCTTCCTCGTCTCATCCTGAGGTGCGCATGGAGGGTCACTCTGGTATGGATCCGTACGGACGGGAGTAGGGTCTACCTCCTCCACTTGCTACCCACCCTCCATGCTACCATCAGCGGTAGGAATGCTAGGGAAAGGAGTATCAGCAAGCCTGGAACTGCTCTGTACTGCCACCGGGCCTGCGATCGTGTGGTACAATAGAGTGCTCGGGTCAAACGATGGTCCGGAGCCATCCTCTGGTAACGGAGCTCTCTGCCCACCTAAGAACACGGTTCGTCCTGATCTATCTCCGCGTCGTCCTGCTATGCCTCCGCGTCGTCCGGCCATGCTGATAATAACATATGATTAAAAATATAAATAAATATAATGACATTTTAGAAATATCTGCATACATTGGAGTTCATAATTTAAGTTTACAAAAATCTAAATACTAATAGAAATGATCACAGTTCATAATTTAAGATGACAGAAATATGAATACATTGAAACCACAGTTTCTCAATCATCCTCTGAAAATTCATCTTCTTCGTTTGCCTCCTCCTCCTCCTCCTCCTCCTCTTCCTTTTCCTCTTCCTCCTCATCTTCACTAGATTCTTCTTCGTCTTCCCCTTCGGATACTTGTACCTCTTCTACACAAGTAGACATGAAATACGGAACTTCTGCGGATTCGACATCAACTATATTTGGTACAAGAGGCAGCTCGTCCTCCTGATAAGCCACTTCGTCGACGTCGTAGGTATTTCTGGCTTTAGTCTTGCATACTGCCTATCAGTCGTACCTCGTTGTTCCCCCTCTAGGATATGTTGTAAAATATACGAGTTGAGCTTGACTTGCTAGGATAAATGGTTCGTATTCTTGGTATCGACGACGGTAGTTAATATCCACAAGACCATGCTTGTCAATTTTTTATCCTTGATCTTTTATCGGATCGAACAAATCAACTTTGAACAACACGATCTTAGCAGGCTCTGTGCCATAATTGTACGTCAATTCCACAATCTCCCGTAAGATGCCATAGAAATCATTGCCTGGAGTGGCATCTTTGTAATTTGTAGATTTGATAAATAAACAACTGTTTTTTGTGGAATCAAGATCCAGGAAGCTATCTCTGATGGGAGCATTTGTTGACTTGAACTTAAACACATTCACGCAATAGCTTGGCCATATTTTGACGGCATAAATTGGTCCCTTGGCAAGAGTTCTAACAGATTCATTCTCAAGGGTGACGTTCGGACGATCGACCTAAACACGAGAAGATACAAAATTAAGTTCAATGTTAAGTTATTCTTGTGCAAATACAAATAGAGGAAGATTCTAACTAGCTTCTTACATATGCATTCAACTAAGACGGAAAATGAAGTCTTATTTCTTCTTCTACTTCTTCATCTGCAATGTATGGTCTACTTGACCTCACCTCATCATTTAATTTGCTAAAAACCAATTAATATCGGGATACACTTGTTAAATTATAATAACGTAATCAACAAATAGATGACTTGAACGTTGAATATTTTTACTTACCACTCTAGCTTTTCTACTTCATCCTCCTCGCAGTTGAGTAATATATATAACTGGGCATCCCTTAGTTCCTCATCATTCAAATATCTCTTTTTCAGTTTTCCAGAAGGCTTTCCAAGAGCATTGAAGAATTTCAATAATGTATCATTATATTCTATATCTCCATCGTCGTTCCTCGGAGCTCTTCTTCTATTTGTAGCAATATGAGGCTTGAAATACATTGAACAAAAGTTTGTAATCTCTTCAAGGACATAGGCTTCACAAATAGAACCCTCGACCCGTGCCTTATTTTTCACCTTCCTCTTCAGGTGGTTTAGATGACGCTCGAACGGGTACATTTATCGATAACCGACGGACCCACCAACACGTGCCTCATAGAAAAGATGAATTGGCAAATGCTCCAGAGAGTCGAAGAATCCAGGAGGGAACACCCTCTCAAGCTTGCACAATGTTACTGCAATGTCCTTCTCCTGCTTTTCAAGCCGATCGACGAGCAACTTAGTAGAACAAAGATCTCTGAAGAATATGCTAAGCTCTGTCAGTGGATCCCAAATGACCTGGGGTAAGAATTTCTGAAATGCAATCGGGATTAACCTCTCCATAAAAACGTCACAGTCGTGGCTCTTCATACCCTGTAGTTTGTTCTCCTTTGGGTCAACACATCTTCTCAAATTCGATACGTACCCGTCTGGAAATTTTAGACCCTGGATCCACCTACAAAGTCTACCTTTGTCCTCCTTGTCCAGTAGAAAAAATGGCCTTGGGCTGCTTATACTTTCCACTGCCTTCCTTTATCAAATGCAATTCTGGACGTCTGTATATTTCTTCTAAGTCCAACCTGGCCTTGGAATTGTCTTTCGTCTTCCCCTTTACGTCCATCACAGTATTTATTATATTGTCATAGACATTCTTCTCGATATACATGACATCCAGGTTATGTCTGAGCAGATGGTCACTCCAATATGGCAGGTCCCAGAATATACTCCTCTTCGTCCAGTTGTGAGCGCGGCCAAATCCATCACACTTGTCCCCCACTGTAGGCTCTTCAATAGCACTTGACATTTCTTTAGCTTCCTTCCATATCGTGTCCACAGACCACCGTGGCGGTGGACTGGACTACTCTACCATGCCAGCACAAAAAGCATCCATGTTCCTCCGGTATGGATGATCCTTTGGCAGAAACTGTCGATGACAATCGAAGAAGCACGGTTTTCCTCCGTGTTTCAAAAAGAAAGCCTTAGTACGATCCATGCAATACGGACATGCGAGACGACCATGGGTGCTCCAATCCGATAATATTCCATAGGACGGAAAATCATTGATGGTCCACATTAGTGCGGCCCTCATCTGAAAGTTCTGCTTTCTGGAAACATTATATGTGGTTGCACCTACTTCCCACAATTGATTCACCTCATCTACCAAGGGTTGTAAGTACACATCGATGTTGCTCTTCGGGTTCTTCGGACCTAAAATAATAACAGTTAGAAACATATAAGGAGTCTTCATACACATCCAAGGCGGCAAATTGTACGGAGTAACAATCGCAGGCCAACAAGAATATTGTGAGCCCGAAAGTCCAAATGGGGTAAAACCGTCGGAGGAAAGCCCCAATCTGACATTACGCGGCTCTGAAGCAAAATCGGGATACACTCGATCAAAGTGCTTCCATGCTTCTCCGTCGGATGGATGATCCAGTATTCCATCTATTTGTTTCCGCTTGTGCCAACTCATATTATCAGCTGTCTCCTTTACCATAAACAACCTCTGCAACCGCGACGTTAAAGGTAAATAGTGCATCGAATCTGTTGGCAAGTGTGCACCAGAAGTCCTTGTTGTACTAGTTGCCTTGAAGCGATCGACACCACAAAATCTTTAGGCGTCTTCATCCTTTTTGTCCTTATAGTACAACATGCATCCGTTGCGACTTGTATCAATTTTTTCATACCCCATCCAGAGCGATCTCACCATTCTCTTGAATCGGTATAAGTCTTTAGGTAACTTGGCACCCTCCAGCAATATATCTTTAATTAACTCCAGAATTCGGTTGTAGCATTCTTGAGACATGTTAAAATTTGAATTTATGTTCAGCAGTCTTGTAATCACCTCCAACGGTGAATGGTCATCACAACCAGGATATAAAGGAGTTCTTGTATTCTCCAGCAACTCTATGAACTTTACAGCATCAGTATTCGGTGCCTCCTCAGCTACATATTGATTGTTCGGATCGAAACTAGGCCCCGCAGCATCGAAAACCATGTTCGTCCACCCTTGGTCGTAATCAACATACTCGTAGACATCTACATAAGGCTCCACATAAGGCTCCGGCTCGGATGCTAAAGGCATAAGTTTTTTGTGTGTGGTCTACTGATAATAATTTGGCATAAAACGACTTGAATACAAATGATATGTCACATCCACTTCCGAATGATATTTCAAGTTGTGACATCTCAAACATGGACACTTAATTTTTGTATGGTCCATGTACTGAGGGAACGCATTGGCAAACTGCAGGAACTGTTGCACACCCTGTATAAATTTATCCCGCACACCGTACATGTCATCAGGATGACGATTGTACATCCACAAACGGTTCCGCAGATAGTAATTCATATCAATTTTAAGATAATTCTGCAAAGATTGACACATGTAGTAATTCATCAGGATGACGATTGTACATCCACAAACGGTTCTGCAGATAGTAATTCATATCTATTTTAAGATGATTACTGCAGAAAGTGAAGACTGACATAAACTGACGCACGAAAATGAGGGGCTCAAAGGTGGAACAAGTAAAGTTGTGCTTTTAAAAAAGAACTCTTGTAACCTTTTTGTTCACAAAGCAAGCTATAATTAAAGAATACAGACCAAGTATCGAATTTGTAACTGAAGTATAGAGCTTACAAGAGTTATAAACTCGATACTTGTTCTGTATTTATTATATCTTGCTTTGTGAACAAAGAGCTTACAAGAGTAGAACATCCAAAACACAACTTTATTTGTTACAGCTTTGATCCCCTCCTTTTCGTGCGTCAGTTCATGTCGGTCTACACTTTCTGCAGTAACGACCACAAGTTTTATGTTCTTCAACGATATATTTCACATGCTTAATTGCCAAGTGTAGGGACGAATAGCTCAGAACACAACCCAAAATTCATTTTAGCATACATTAGTTTGAATCATCTATGTTCTGTACATATGGTGTAATATATGTTCTTGTCGAATCTAGTATCTGAAGGATGTAACAGAATCAAGATGAACCCACATAATGTAACAAGAAGACATCATTTACTACTAAAAGATATAAAGATAGGTTGTCGTATCATCATTGTCGAGGGATGGGGGTCGGAGGACAGTCAACTTTATCTATGGCTATATAGTTACTGCCTCGCCAGTCGAATGGTTGCAGGGACTATGTCATGATCACCATGTCGTTCCGTAAATTAATGCAAATTCCTTATAGCAAATGTCGTACATAGATTTCTGCCTCGCCAATCGAATGTCATTATAACCTCCTTAGATAGCCTAAATTTAGGACCCTCGCCAGTTGTCACGACCCGCACCCGCTTTTCAGATACGAGACGTATCCAAGCCCAGCCTACGCCGCAGTGTCGGCGGTAGAACGCTGTCTAGTACATAAACAAGTCACAGAATCTAACAAGGCAGTCTAGATATCATCCACAGAAATATAACACAATCAGCTGAATATAGAATGAATAAAATAAAATATCAAGCTCATCATGAATCTAGGTCACGTCCGGTGGACACAAATCCACTGCCAGTAGACGGAATAAAATAGTACAGGAATGATACAACTGAAATAAACTATGCTAATCATCAACGCCACAATACTGTGATCTGAATGCTGGCTCAACACTGCTCGTCTCCACCTGGCTCAAGTGCGGCTAACCTGTAGAGATCATCAAGTCCTCAGAGGACTAGCAAGATACATAATATACAAGCCTTTCTAACATTTTATCATGCATGAAAGAAATCCAGATATAAGCAGAAAAAACTAGACAATCGCGAGACAAGAATGTATGAACAACTACGTATAAATGAACTGCTGGAAAACAAGTAAACAAGAGAATCAATGCAATACCAACCCTCGTCCCGAATGTGGACTTGCAGGTCAGTTTCAAGACAAGTCACCCTCGCCCCGTGTGTGGACTCGCAGGTACAAAGGACAACCCTCGCCCCGTTTGTGGACTCACAGGTTGTAAACAAACAAAATAAGAAAAATAACAGTTCAATCTATAACGTGATCGTCCTACGATACAACTCAAACCAGTACACAAATGAAAAGCAAGTCCAATAAAGCTACAAGGCTAACTGTGAGCAATGGTAAAGCACATGTCAGCAGTCAATTGAATAATGAAAGCAGAGAAGCATATAAATCAAACTGGAACGAAAGACAAAGTATACTTGCCTGAGGTCCTGAGCTGCTGGTACGGTGCCGCTCTGAGTCAAAGTCCAATTAACCTATTTATGAAATTGCAATGTCAAAAGATGTTTCAAGTAAATGTAATTCCGTCTACACAAGTTTTAGGGTTCCTATGTCACTATTAGCTTATTGGTTCCTTTAGCTAGTTGGTTGGATTTATTCGCTAACACTTACTTGGTTTGCCACCTATATTCACACTCTTATTTATATATACACGATTCTGTACTTGGTACCACAATCTACTTGCAACCCCAAGTCTAATTATTCGACCTTTGTCTTCATAATGGCAACATATGCTAATTCTCCTCTATAGGATACAAGCTATCACTTAGGCACAGGTGAGTACATTACTTAGTCTTTATTTCTATTACCCTTTTGTTACTACCTGGGCACACTTCAAAGTGTTTCAGAGCCTATGTTGGTTAACCCTTGCTAACACATTCCCAAGTAATATTGATTTGCTTAGTCCTGTACTATTGCTCATTAGGAACCCTTCTCCTTAAATCCTAAATTCCAGCTTGGATTGTATACTTACCTACCCCTTAGTCTCCCAGTCTCGAACAAGTGACTAATGCAAAGGTTGAACTCAAGGATACATTTACAGGTTTGAATATAGGCCATATGTAGGGGCTGGTACTTCAAGAATGATGTGGACTGAATAATTAAATAGGAACCAACAGTGGATGAGCAATCCAAAACAGAAAATAGAAGAACCACAGGATACGCCAATCCTACTGTCTTGACCTCACCTAAACTCTATTGAGTTCATTTAAACTCTCCACTAATACTCTTAACTCTATATTCCTACTGGTCCTTTACTGACCTGATATCTTAATGGTAACCACTGAAATGAAATGCAACTAATGAATTGGAGAGTAAACTGATACTCTAGGGCCACTCTATGTTCTGGATATGTGGGAGCCTATGCACATAGCAGTTGTACGGGTAGCCTCTTAGGACACCCTCAAACCAAATCCTGTGATGTTTAATATCAGTGCTCCACCTCCAATTACTTGAGTCCTTTCCTATACTGCCCAATCCTCAGCATAACTGGTATATTGGTATTAGTATTCCACCCTTAAACCAAATCCTTGAAGAACACATGTATACCCTTACTGCCAAGGTATCCTACATAACTGGTATATTGGTATCCATGCAGGTACTGTTCCTATACATGAATTTCTGTCAACTTTAAACCAGTTAAGACAACCTCCAAACAATATGGCATATCAGAAAGTTCTATATTCGAAATAAGGAGAACGACAACTAAAGGATTCAACTAATGGTCTCACATTTACTCAAAGAACCTCACCTTAATTTCCCATGACACTTACTCCTAGGTATCTCACACACAACACACATACACCTGAAATGGTTGCACTGCTCCTATATACATATGTGTATGCCCTCTTAGTTAACTGTTAAGGACCCAACCTCTGCTATACTGAAAGGATGTATTAGGAATCATAACTCTGACCTCCCTCTGCTGTAAAAATAAAATGTAAAATGATAGGCAGTGAACAAGAAGGAGTAGATTAGCAAATCAACAAACAATAAAGCCCAACACTCTACTATACCTGCTATTACTCAAGGGTGCTTGAATTATATTCCTACCTGGTCACTAGGTATAGGACACATACCCTGCCCTATGAGCATACCAGGTCCCCTACCTGCCTAAGGTTACACCTGCTGATACCGATGCAGGACAACAAATAATGCTGTGACTGGCCTTCACATAGCCTAAGCCATGAAGGGATGCGGTCTAATACCCAAGGTGGCTTGTATAGCTACTGAGGGTTCCTGTACCAGAACTGAACTAATGCCATCAAGTGCCATTAACTGACAGGTTTGGCCACTTACTGGTGGTTTAATTTCAGTATGCACAGACTACTGCTAGTCTTAGTACCACTTGGTACATGCCCTTAATATCCCGATACCTGCAACAGGAATATGATACGTGGAGTTCAAGTTTGAACTCACAGGTGTGCAGAATTCTAGACATGTAAATGTTCAAGCTCTGAACATCAGAGGTGAAGGTAATCGAGGATTTGGCAATTTACTCAAAGCATGACTGCCTCATCATACTGATCCAAGGGAAGTAAAACACCAAGATGCAGGTCAAATATGTATTGCAACTGCAGTAAATGAGTTTTGCAAAGACATTCAATATGTGTAGTGACCACACTAATCATACAGTACAAAAGGACATGACATGTCATTTAGAATACAGTAAAAGGTACACTTATGTGGCAGAGAATGCAGGAAGCCATGGTCCCTAATGTGCAGGGCATGCTATATGATGCAGGACATTATCCAATATGCCAAGTATCAGAGTGCAGGCTACAAGGGAATATAGGGGTGACTCTGAACACTAAGTCAAGTGGACAGCACAATCAAGGTCTGAACTTATTGGACATGCAGGACAACTCCAAGGATCTGATACGTTTGGGATGCATTCCTAGGTAAGGGAATCACGTAGGCAGTGGCTAAATGAGGACAGGGCTATTAAAATACAGGACAAGTGCTAATCTCTGATACTCTACTGGGACCTATATGCAGGACACTAAACATATGTAGGATATGCATACTTGGTCTAAAGCAGAGGGCTTCGACTGATCCTGCCTTCAAGGTGAACTTTATTTATTGGGCTCTGTGTGAATGAAACCAACCCAAAATACAAGGCTGAACGACCTCTTCCTACTGGTCTAAAAACAAATGGATGCAGGAGGCCAATCATTTAAAGGGGAACTGCAAGTTGATAACATGACTGATATAATTCCTTGCACAATATACACCTGGGTTCAATACATGTGTGCCTACACCCACATGAATTGAAAACATATTCCAAAAGCCTCTACACATCTCCACAATGATACATATGTTCCTACTGTCAAATACGAACAAGGTCTTGATTTTCCTATTGATATCTACTCGTATTAGTCAAGAACAGATACTTAACCCACAACTCTATACCAACTGGCCCCTACTCCCTTCTGTCACCTGTATGAAGACAAAACTCAGAATTTCTTCATGATGGTAATGAGTATTCAACTCGATTTACTATAAGGTTTTCCGATTTCTACACATACCCATGTTATGGTTTCTATTGTCTCGGGACTATTGTCGGATACATGGTGTTCCATAACAATATAAATATTGTAAATAAGACTTAGAAACATACTAACCTTAAATTGCTCCTTGGGTGCGATTTCTAGATACAAAGTCCTCAATTGGAGTAGCCGATTCCTAGGGTTTGCGGATGGGTCGGTCCACAACTGCTATCCATGTATATATATAGGTCGATTGAGGAGGAAGGTGATAAGAACAATCTGATTGAATTTCAAATTCGACTTCATCTGGAGATTCCTGAGTCTTATCGAGAACTTAAGAGTTCCTCTCTAATTCGAATCCTGATGGCAGTTGGCCATTTAAATCCTTTTAGGATTCAAATTTGTGGATTTTTGCAATCCATCCCCTGTAGTGGAATGTGTTTGCAGAATTCCCACTTCTTCTCATTTAATTGCAAAAACCTATCTTTTATTTTAATATTCATCACCAAAAGAAATATTTAGAGGAGAAAAAATAATAAATAAAAATATATGGGAAAAATTGGGCCATGGGCTCACACCAGTCGAATGTCATTATAACCTACTTCTAGGATACACTTTAGGTACTACGATACTCGGTATCAAAATATAAATATAGATACATATATACTTAGATGGATACGTATGTTTCGTATCTTAGATATCAAAATATATCTAGGATACAACCTTCCTTAGATAGCCTAAATTTAGGACCCGTCATACATATTCTAAAAATTAACTAAATGTAAAAAATTAAATTGAAATTGAATTTAACTAAATGTCTGTGTCAGTGTGTCATTGTGTGTCATGTGTCCTGTGTCATTGTGTGTCTTGTGTCCTGTGTCAGTGTATACACACACACACACACACACACACACACACACACACACACACACACACACACACATATATTTTATATTTATATTTATTATATATATATATATATATATATATATATATATATATATATATATATGTATATATGTATGATACAGTGAGGTGTGTGTTAGTAGACCTATATATGTATAACACATTATTTAGGTATCAATCCAAGTTCCAGATTCGAGTATAGAGGGATGAATCTTGGGAACAACAACTGTAATTGACACAAGTAAAATTATAAATAGGAAGCAACCAACCTATATTGGAAATCTCTGTATACATGGCAGTAGCCAAGTTGCAGAACCGTATGAACAGGGTATACATGGGTATATTAGTGTCCAGAAGTATACACAATGAATTATCAGTTATCTGTAGGTATCCATGTGTTTGTGATAGCATGAAACCACTGCTTCCCTAAAATACTGGCTGCCTTACCTGTTGTTGGCTTCAAAAGCCATGCAACAGAGTAGAGTATCTGCTATGGAGCTCAATTGCAACCACAATCTAACACTCACTCTCAATCCTCAACCCCTCCTACATACACAAACTCCTTATACTAGTGGTTTCATCACTGGATATTTATCCAGGTCTGGCACACATACTGGTTGATACTGACTCACAGGATTTGCATTCTTCCGACTACACTCGGACAAGACATAATTAGTTATGCTCTGATATGATAATCATTTAACAAAAACAAAATGAAGATATCATTGCCATTCGTATCTGATCGGTGCATAGGTGTGCATTGATGCACAAAATGGTAATGGACAAACCAGTACACAGGCTCCCATTACCCCTGTTGCCATTGTTACTGCTGTTGGCCTCAAGCCAAACACCCCCAATCCTACGTGTATCAGTGAGAGGTAAAGATTACCCTCTCTTGAACACAGGAACCCAAACCCTTAAGTCTCTAACCTATCTAAACACACACACTATGCTAATGGCCTCCAATTCTAAGCCACTGATACTGTCTACATCATGTGTCATGTCAGTATGTGTGTGTCATGTCGGTGTCTATACTACAAGAGTGGGGGTTAGGGTTTACCGAGACCGAGGGGGTTGATCGGGAGGAGGGTCGCCGGAGGGGAGGAGAACCAGAGGCGAAGGCAGGGGTGGAAGGGAGGGGAAGGAGTGCCTGCGGAGGGGGAAGAGGGTCACGGCGAAGGGGGGCTGTAGGCGGAGGGGGGCTGGAGGTAGGGGAGGGAGAGGGGGTTTCGAAATTTTGGCGCTCGATTGAGTGGAGGGAAAAGAAAACCCGATGTCCTATATAAAAAACATAGCGATGACAAATAGAAACGTCGCCATTTGTTTAACATACAACGACATATTTATGTTGGAGTCACTAAACGTCGCTAATGTAAAAAATATAGCGACGTTTACCGATTATTCTGTAACGTTATCTTTTATGAAATTAAAGCTGGTCGGTATACGTCGCTGGATGTCGCAAATAGTGTCGTTTTGCGACGTCTTTTAAGGACGTCGCTAATATGCAAAATATTGACGACGTCTTCCTTGAACGTCGCTGATTTGACTTATTTTCGTAGTGACGCTAGTAGGACGGACCGCCTAGAACTAGACGGTTCAAAAATAATTTTTTTAAAATACCAAAAAACTTACTAAAATTTGTAGAAAGGTCCATAAAATTCCAAAACATCCATAGTCGGATGTTATATGGACTAGACAGGTGCTTAGGCGGATATCGAACGAACACCAGACGCTGCCTAGACGGCCGCCTTTTAGAATAGTTGTTTGTTTTTACTCCTACAACCCAACTATTAGGCCTCACAGATATTGCCGAAGAAATAAGTCAGGATTCACTACGAAAGTGTTTTGGTTATAAATGCTTCTCAGAGAATAATCATAGATGCAGTAGTTTGAGCTCCTTTTTGAGTGTTCTGGAATAGATGGGCTGCAGAGGTTTTGAATCTTTGACATTTTCAAGTGCCATATTTGCGAGCAATCTGAGATGTTCAAACCATAGTGCGACACCGATCGATATCGGTACTGACCGAGGGTTTCTTTTCCAATCATTTCGGCAAAAATAAATTGAACGAAAAAGACCAGTCAGTAAGGACGTAAAATATTGTAAAGTTGTAAAAGAATGAAACTTATCTTCACAGATAAAACTGATCGATAATTTTGACTAATATTTTATTCAATTTCAAAGCTACTAAGCAACAACACAAAACATACTTAAAATTATGCCATAATGTGTAAAACATACTTAAAATTATGCCATAACATGTTGAGCAGGTGATATATGATATTTAAAAACCTTGCTCTTCTCACCTAAGCAACAAGAAGAGTTTGCTTCTTAGCAAGAGTAGGTCTAAATCCTAGGCTAACATTGTAACTCTATTGCCATGACATGTACTTAACTTCTCCCTACTAAATATGCCTGTGAAATAGCGCCATAGTTGAATGTCATAAATTTACTGACATGGCAATATTTTTCCATGTCATCAGCTAGATATAAAGATCAAAGTTATCGCTGAATGGTCACCGATATGACAACAAATAGCAACGTTCTTGTTATCATTGATTCAACGACATAAGTCGCTAAACGTTGTTGAATCAATAACATATAGCGATACATCAATGGGTCTTGCTACAACATTTTGGTGTTCTACGACTAGGAGATACCCTATCCAGTTCATATGTTGCTAATTATGTCTCTAATATGTTTGCAACGTTTTTTGGGTTTTTAACCAAAGTTTTTGGCGTCGCTAACTTCATGTATTTTGGTAGTGATAGCGAGTCCATCTTTGGAGTCGCTAAATAGTCCATTTGTGGAGTCGTTGTAACTGCCTGTTTTCAAAAATAAGGGTAATTTTGAACTTTTGTAAATTTGATTATTTAATAATAGGTTTAAATCATATTAGTGATTTATTAGTGATTTTGATTATTTTAATATCATTAAATTAGTGTTTTATGATTTTGTTTTTTGACTAGTGTAACTTTAGAGCTGCTTAGCCTAGAGACTAACCATGACCATGGAGGCCTAACCCATGTGATTAGATTAGCTAATTACCAATTTTTAGGCTAAGGGTATTTTGGTCATTTTTTTGACTTTTGAATTATTTAGTATTTTGATTAATTGGTGAATTTTATATTATTTTAATTTTAATAATATTTAAATTAATGTATTATAATTTTGGTCATTTTTTATATTTTAATATTTTGGAAATTTTTATATTTGAATATTGTATTTTCGGGTTTAGTTTGATTAGGTTTGAGTTTTGGCTCATTTCGACCTGTGTTAGTAACCCAGATAGCTTAGACTCTAGTTGGGATCCAGAGTTTAGCTAGACATGGCCCATAAATCCCACTAATTAGTATAATACATTTAGACTAATCCAACATGACTTAATTGGTCCATTTGGTTATTTAAACTTGACCCTTTTAGCCCCAAACTTCCACATAAGACATCATTGACTCAAATGAGCCTTGGAGGGCATTTTGGACATTTGTCAAATGCCTCCAAACCTCTTAAATCTGGCCGACAACAAGGAGACCGCTCTCCACTCCATTTTCTTCATATCTTGCTCTTCTTCTTCTCTTTTGAGAGTTCCTTCCCAAACCAAGCCAAAATCCTTTGGTTTCAAGCCCAAAGTAAGTCAAATCTCTTCCATTTCTCTTGATCTCTTTCTAATCTTGGTGCTAACCCTTGTTCATCTCTCATGTGTGGATTTTATCTAGGTAGAACCTAGCATAGAGGGGTTGGAAGCATAGAATTGGCTCTTGACCCAAAAAGAATCAATTTTGGGGCTTTTTCTTAGGACTCCAACTCCCAAGAGGTAAACCCTAACTCTAATCTTTGTAATTACTTTTATTTAGTACCATTTGCATATTAGAGAATACCCGAGACGTAGGACAACCCATTAGAAGAGGTTTGAAACCCATTGGACTCAATTAGGAACTTTCGGGCTAGGTTTAGTGCCAATTTTGGAAAAAAAATCCTAAATTGACATGTTTGGGTGATACCCTTAGCCTAATTAGACCTAATTAGATTAGTTTGGGTGAGATGAGGCTAGGTACGTGTCCATATTTGGATACATGGGGTCGTTTTACGAGAAATCATAAAATAAGCTTTTTCGGGGTCTAACACACGGGTGACTTTTTGTACCGACACTAGAATTGGCAATCTAGTACTTAGAATAGGTACTAATCATTATTTAGAACTCCTGGGTAGAGTTTGGGTCGAATCCGGATAGGTTTGGTGTCCGTATCACGCGGTATCGCGAATCGGACACCCCGAAATCGCCAGAATGGCCATTTGGCCATTCGGACATCGTTTCTCATTTTCGCTCGCATGCGCGAGTTAGATTTCTTGTGTGGGGCACGTGTCTATGCCCTAGAGGGTAGAATTGCAAGGATTGGGTATTCGGATAAGGTTTTGGGTCGTTTAGGAGTATATGCATATGTGTATGTGTATGTGTATATATTTATATGGGGAGTGTGTTAGAGTGTGGTAGTAGTGGTGGTGCTGGTGTGTGTGGTGGTAGTTGTGGTGTTGTGTTGAGAGTTGTGTTGTGCTTGTGTGAGTTATAAGAGGGTGAGAGTTGTGTTGTGTTGTGGGAGTGGATGTGTTGTGTTTGTGAGAATGAGAAGAATGAGTATATGAAGATGTGAATGAATGAATGAAATGAACATATAAATGAAAGAATATATGAGTTTGATGAAGGTTTAGAGTGAATGAATAAAGATATGAATGATTGAATATATGTGAGAAGGTAGGAAATAAAGAAATGAATAGATTCATAGATGATGAATGAATGAATATGAATATAGGAAAAAAGGAGTGAATGAAATGAGGATTGAATGGATTGTGAATTGAATGGAGATGTGAATGAGATGAAGGAATAGATGAGTGGATTCATGAGTGAATGAATGAAGAAATGAATGAATAAATATAGAGATGAATGAATGTATAGATGAATGATGGATGACTGAATGGATGAATGGATGGAAGGGGAGAGCTGCTGCCCCCCACAGCAGCAGCAGAATTTAGCAGCAGTAGTAGCATTATACAGCAGAAATAGCAGCAGCTTGGCAGCAACAATAGCCCTCATTTTACCCCCTTTGACTCCCTATACATCCCCCAATAAACCCCCAAGTATACCCTCCCTATATCTACCATATGTTCTACTATATAACCCCCTAATTTGTGAGTGTTAGAGTGGTGTAGGTTGGTTAGAAAACTAGTGATTAGAGTGGTAGAAAATTAGAAAATAAGCTAAGCCACATGTTAGTAGGTAATGAGAATTTACCCTTTTTAACTTTTAAGTGTCAAGATATCATGATACGGTATCGAGATACTAGAAGAAGGTTAGAATACCATATTAGAGAGTGGGAAAATACTTAGATTGAAGGTGGAGAGGTCTAGAGTCGGAGTTAGAGACTAAGGCAAGGGTTTACCTTGGAAAGGGTAAGAGGGTATGTTAGGATAATACCTCTTTTATAACATGTGGGTTTAATACCTTAAGATATAGTTGTAATGAGGATATTATGCTTGGTAATGGTTAGGAATAATAGACTTAGACTAGTTTTGACCTCGGTTGACCACAGTTGACTATTTTGACCAAAAGTCAACCGAAAGTCAACCGTAGCCTAAAAATGACTAGAACTTGGCCAGAGTTGACCAGTGGACCCAAAGTCAACTGTTAGTCAACATTAGTCAAGTTTGACCTAGAGTTGACCAAAGGTTGACCAGAGTTGACCAGTTGACCAAAAGTCAACTGTAAGTCAACCTTTGACTTAAATCGACCCTGTTTGACTTTGTTTGACTTGCCTTGACCTAGTTTGACTTTATTAGGCCTAGTATAACTTAGATTGACTTTGTATAATCTAGATTGACTTAGATTGACCTTGTTTGACTTAGATTGACTTAGATTGACCTAGCGTGACTTAGTTTGGCTTGGTGTGACTTAGTATGACTGAGTTTGACCTAGATTGCATAACATATACTAAAAATTATGCCATACACTGTTAAACCCTAATTAACTCATGTATATCTCATTTTTAGGTCTGTAACTTCACTCTGAGCCAGATTACACTGTTGACATATTCCTATCGAATCTCAGACGAGTACATTTGTAATACCCAGTTTTCTAAATGAGGGTAATTTTGAAATTTTGTGTTTTTAATTATCTATTTATGATATTTAAATAATAATATAATTTTTGGTGATTTTTTATCATTTAAAACTATTTAAAAATCGTGACGTGTGATTTTGATGTGCAGCTAGTGAAACTATAGAGACTGTCTGACCTAGAGCCTAACCTTGTGATTTGGAATATCTATTATCATTTTTACCCAATGGGTAAATTGGTCATTTTGACTTATTAGAATAATTTGATTAATTATTGGATTGATGGTTGTTGAATTTGACTTTGACTAGTTAAGACTTTGTAGCCTAACCTAGGTGTTGACCCTAACTATGGTGACTAGGTTAGCATGGTGAGACCCTAGTCTAATTTAAGTCAATCTAGGTTATTCATTTAGAAATCATGGTTTGAACAGGAAGAATAGTGATTTGGTGCATGGCCTATGTCTTAGAATTAATTTCATGACTCGTAATTAAGCCATAGGCCCATGACTTAAGCCCAAAACCAAATCAAACCCACCCATGGCAACCATACTTAGGGTTTCCCTTGCCTATAAGTATTCTCTTAAGTGGTTCTTGCCTCTTTTGTTCTTGACCTAGATTTTGAAGGAAAGGTAATTCCCCATTCTCCTAAAATCCTATTTAATTCATTTCAACTCCTTTTTAACCCTAGTCTTTTGTATTAGGATCTAATTATTGTGTGTTTACTGTTTCAGGAGGTTCATCTCAGTTTTTGTGTCATTTGGAGCTTGGAAGTTGTTATTTGGAATCCTTCTATTTGGGGCTTTCTTTGAGTATTGACACTCATTAGGTAAACCACTCAAACCTATTGTTTTTTTTTGTTTTCTTTACATTTAGGGCTAGAACTAGGAGTCCCCTAGTTGTCCCTGAAATTTGGGCACAATTCGTGTCCATTAGTGTCCGTATCGGACACGTATCATAATGGATACATAGGTGTTTGTTAAAATGCCCCTTAGGGATTTATTTTCGTATTTTGAAAATCTAGTTTCATGAATCCCTAGATATAGGTGTGTATGTTAATTTTTGTGAAGGGTGATTTGTATTTTTGTTTTATTTTGTGTTAAATTTTTGGGTTGGACACGCTGTGCGAGATCCGGTTCAGTGCCCTGCCTATCGGGCCCTAGAACTCCTTGCACAGGACACTTCGAGACACGAAATTTGACATGGACACTCCTTGGATGACTGACACAAGGCCTACAAAATTTGAAAGAATATTATTGACTGGTTAGGTAGTATTTCGACCCATACTGCACACGTGCTGTCGCGCGCTGATAGCCGAGACACATCCAGACACGTGCAACACGCGCGCTCGTGTCCGCTGTTGTCACGACCCATACCAACTGTGAGGGTACGAGTATGTAACAGCGTCCAGCCTACGCTGCAGTATCGGCGGTAGAACGCTGTTCTAAGTCTCTAACTAACCATCAACTCATGCAGTATATAACGTACTCATCATGATCAACTCCGAATGGAGGACAAGTATAAGATATTGTAACTCAATCACAGTCTAAGCACGATAAGATAATACAGAAGAAATAACTAAGAAATAGGAGACAACTACTATAATAATAACAAAATCTCAACAATCTCAATACAACACAAGTCTCAAATCAAATACAACAAGTTCTACATGAAAAACTGATGCAAGTCTACTAAACTAAATCCCGATCACTCCTGAGTGTCGGGGCCAAAGGTAGCCGTCCCGTCTCCGGGTCCATAATATATAGGGCATGTATCCTCAGCGCAAGTATCTGTAAAATTTTTAACAGGTCCAGTCAGGATAGGAACGAGCACAATCTCATCTAGAAAACCCAAGTAAATGACAGATAACTATAAAGCAGTTATAGACATTTGTATTGATGAACGTGGCAGTTTATATTCAGGTGTCACCCTCACTTTTCCAAGTTAGGGGTAAAATGGTAATTTTCCATTTTATAATATTTTTTGGAATTTTATTTCATGAATATTATTATTTAATTATTATACGAGTCGGTTTCGAATTTCATCGCATTCCGAGTTAATTCGGGACTCCGAGGAATTTCGACTTGAGCCGTAATTAGCATGTTATTTAACCATGGCCCACCACACTAAACTTTTAGGTTTAGGAGTTAGGACTAGTCCCCCATGAGTAATTAAGTTTAATTATAATTTTTAATTAATTTTAGCATTTTTCCAAAACCCATTTGGATTAATTTTGCATATAGGCTTAGGGAGGGGCAAACTTGTAATTACAAGTGCCCCTACCCCTTGGCACCATGGTCGGCCACAATAGGGCCACCCCCTCCACCTCTTTTACTTCATCACTAAGTTTCTCCCTCTCTCTTCATTCATTTCTTCCAACTCCTTCTTCCTCTTCCAAATCTACATTTAGGTATGTCATTTAAACCCTCATAAATTCTCCTATTTTATTTATTCTTTCACATTAATTATAGGGGAGACCATTCTCTACAAGTTGACCCTAGATTTTGTAGGTTTCCTTAAATTATAGTTTAAGGATTAATTATGGTTTTATCCTTTTAAGAGTGGTATATATATATATATATATATATATATATATATATATATATATATATATATATATATATATATATATATATATTCTATATATATTAACACACACATAGACACACTCTAAACCACACATGGACACACTCTCATGACACAACTATCACTCTCCTCTACACATACACAAATACATAAATAAATACACACACATAAATACACACACACACACACACACACACACACACACACACACACACACACACACATATATATATATATATATATATATATATATATATATATATATATATGAGGAAAATGTACCTAAGGTCGACCTCATTTTCCTCACTTTACAACATTTTTTTCTTGAATTTTTTTTTATGGGATTCATCTACACCTTATTGATTGGCAACATACCAAATTTCAAGAAAAAAAAATAATATTGTTTATCCCCCTATCTATCCCTTGCAAAATCGACGGTCTAAAACTTTGCTGCTACACCGTCGATTTTGCACCTTATTGATAGGGGGCTAAACAATATTATTTTTTCTTGAAATTTGGTATGTTGCCAATCAATAAGGTGTAGATGAATCCCATAAAAAAATTCAAGAAAAAAATGTTGTAAAGTGAGAAAAATGAGGTCGACCTTAGGTAACTTACCTAAGGTCGACCTAGGTACATTTTCCTCTATATGAGGAAAATGTACCTAAGGTCGACCTTAGGTACATTTTCCTCATATATATATATATATATATATATATATATATATATATATATATATATATATATATATATATATATATATGTGTGTGTGTGTGTGTGTGTGTGTGTGTGTGTATTTATGTGTGTGTATTTATTTATGTATTTGTGTATGTGTAGAGAAGAGTGATAGTTGTGTCATCAGAGTGTGTCCATGTGTGGGTGAGAGTGTGTCTATGTGTGTGTTAATATATATAGATATATATAATTGTGTGTGTTAATATATATATATATATATATATATATATATATATATATATATATATATATATATATATATTAGTGTGAATGTAATTGTATATAGAGAGGGGAGAATGAGAATTAGTTGTGTGTGTGTGAGTGATATAGATTAGAGAGTTAGAGAGGGAGAATTATAGAAGAAGAATAGAGAATATAGAGAGGAATTGAGAGAGTTTTGGAGGGAATTTGAGAGGAGAAGAGGGGGAGAAAGGGAGAGTGCAACAGCAGCAGCTAGGGGGGCCAAGGGGGCTGCTGCCTCCCCCCCCCAAACACAGCAGTAGTTGTAACAGCAATGGCAGCAGCAGTACCAACAATAGCAGCAGCAGTAGAGCAGCAGTAGCCCCCCAAACCACCCTCATTTAACCCCCCAATCCAACCCATATATACCCCTATATATATACCCATATATATACATATATATACCTATATATATAGCTCTATATACCCCTCTAAAACCTACTAGAATAGCCCCCTAAGATTGTCCCAAGAGGGTGTGAAAAGTGAGAGTTGAAACTTGGAGGGGACTTAGATAATGTGATTTAGATTTTGTGGGTAGGCTTCGGAGTGGGAATCGGGGTTGCGTGTGGGCTTGGAGAGTCGGTATCGCACCGCACCATCCCGTATCTTGAAATATTCAAGATAACGGGTAAACAGGCGATTCCGACCGTAAGATGGACTGGATGTCCACTTACCCTAGAAAACTTGGTAGGTAATAGTTGTATAGGATAGTACCCTACTACCCTTGGAAGTACGGGGTAGAATTTCTAAGGAAAGGCCACTTGGCGTCGAGTTAGAACGGTTTAAGGGTAATCGGTAATTTCGAGATATGGAGTTCGGGTATTCGGATTGACTTGAAACTTGGGTGGCAAGTTGGGTACACCCTACAAATGTCATATTTGAGCCGATTTTGTCTCGCTTGACCCAGAGTTGACTTTTTACCCAAAAGTCAACCGTGAGTCAACATTTTGTCTAGATTTGACCAAATCCAAACCAGAGTTGACCAGTTGACCAAAAGTCAACTGTTGGTCAATATTTGACCAGTTTGACCTAGGGTTGACCTAGAGTTGATCAAGGTTGACCAGTTGACCAAAAGTCAACTGTAGGCCAACTCTTGACCCCGTTTGACTTTCTTCGACTTGTTTTGACCTGTGATGACTGGTATGACCTAGGGTTGACTTGGTCTGACTTAGATTGACTTGATATAACTTGATTTGACCTAGATTTGACTTGACAGGACCTAGTGTGACTCAGTGAGACCTAGTTTAACCTAGATTTCATATCATTCATTGTGAATCATTCTTAAACTTGTTTAAACCTAAATTAACATACAGTATCTCATCTTTAGGTTTTTGATTACCGCTCTGTGCATTGATATACCCTACAGCTCAGGACAGCAGGCGAGTACATTCACTGATAGTTTTTATTGTCGTGATATCTGCTATATCCGATTCGGTCGTAGTGTCTTACTTGATTCTCAGTCACGATAGTTCACGGACTAGTACACGTTGGATCATGACATAAGATGCTGTTCCTAGATTTTTGGGTATATTGGTACACTTCCTGTCTTGTTTCCTATACTTGTATAGACACCGATTTCTAAGAGAATTTGCTACCCTCTTACGGAATCACGTGCCATGACGTGTCATGTCCAGATCCATTGTACTATTTGGGGATGGGGAATTATTAGGGACTATGTGATCCAAGCCACCCTGTCACTATTCATGTGCTCGTGCCACTCTTTCCTCACGAAGGGTGTAGCGAGATCCTTTTGCCTTGTGCTCGTTATCCTGGTTGGCCGGCATGACTTTCCGTTGAGGTCACCGCGGATTGTCGGGCCAAGTGGATAGCCTGTCCTATCACTTATCCCAAGCCGATCACATATCGCTCTAATAATTCATGTCATATTTTATATTTACTTTATCTTATCGTATATTTTGCTCTGTTCTATATTCAGTATTTTTTTCACCATGCCATGATATACAGTTACTCACATGCTCTACATACCTTTACATTGTACCTTGATTGGAGACTAAGTTCTGTTTGGAAGAAGAGTTATAACCCCGGTCCTTGTTTGGTTTAAGGGTTGTAACTCGGCTTCCGAACGGTTCCCAAGTTTTCATATATCTTTGTCTCGTAGTTCATTATACTGTCTCTTATAGAATTTGTCAATTCATATGGAACTGCTGTTAGTGTTTGTACTTGCTCATTTTTCTGAGAGGATATCGTTATGATATATTAAAGATGATTCTGAGTCGGACTGCTCGACCTATTATGGGCTTGAGTCAGATGGAGTAGCCTTGGATCGTGGCCTTATAGTAGAGCCACTAGATTTTGTACTTCCAGAGTAGTGTAGATTAGCTAGGTTTGACTGGACTGTAATCCAGCTAGCTTTATCAGACTGTAGCTTCTATATTATATTTTGAGACCCTGTGATGTTGTATATATCTGGGCTTGTATTGGACTCTGGACTTATTTACTCTTTCATCTATCACATGTTCTCTTTCTGAGCTATCTACCTTAGTTTTATTCTGTGATTGAGACTGTATTGATATGTCACCTCTATTCGAAGAGTATATACTGTACAGGTACCTTAATACTGTTAGTCGTAGTATTTATAGGCATTATATACAGCGTTCTACCGCCGATACTGCGGCGTAGGCTGGACGTACCCACGTGCTCGTGTCCCTCATAAGGGTGCGGGTCGTGACACATTTTTGTGGTGGCCCATGCAGGTCAGTATCGCAATTAGTGCGATCTCGTAATGGTGCTCGACTTAGAGTACTAATTACGAGCCTGCAATTAGGACATAGGACCAAGGACATGATAGGAGTTTCTCAATCACACCTAGAAAATTTTTGATCTTTTGATTATCATGATTTTTTACCTTGTATTAAATTAACTGTCCTTCTTTGATAATCTACTCATGTGCCATATTGATCTCTTGTTTCAATTCGTCTCCAGGATGACGAAGACGCACCCGCAGGCCACTGGATCGAGTAGCTTGCCCGAGAGATCTGATCAAGCTGAGGAGGAGGTTCACGAGACTGCCCCCAGTGATTCCACTATCCCAGAGGCCCTAGCAGTTGCACAAGGAGGTCTACCACCTCCACCCCAGAGGGTTACGGTCGTTGTTCCAGAGATACTGTCGCCACCACCACCGATACCGACGGATACACATCATATGTTCCTTCTCCTTCAGCAGATGATGGAGACACAGCGGGCCCAGGCAGAGGCGTCGCAGCGCCAGTCGGAGGCGTCACACCGTCAGATCGAGATGCTGAGACAGAGTATGGAGAACTCGCATCAGCTTGTACTGGCAGCAGTGGAGAGAGTGGCACCGGGTACGGTACAGGGCCCTACATGCTAGCAGCCGTACCAGTAGCAGTCCAGGCCGAGGACAGTACTAGACTTTAGGAAGATGAGCTCCAGGGACTTCACAGGCACAGAGGACATCCTTTATGCAGACGACTGGCTAGAGGATGTGCAGCGGAGCATGGAGCTGACAGAGCTTCCTAGAGCACTTTGGGTTTCGGCTGCAGCCAGCCGATTCTTCGACATTGCGCTGACATGGTACCACACGGATCCTCGTGCGTCGGTGAGAGGGCTGACATGAGAGAACTTCCGGAGGCTCTTCAAGGAGAAGTTCTTCCTGGACGTGGCTCTTACAGCATTGGAGGGCCAGTTCATGGGTCTAGTGCAGGGGAACTCGTCGGTGGACGAGTATGCAGCTGAGTTCTTTCGCCTTAGCAGGTTTGCTCTCGATATGATCCAGGATGAGGGGCAGAAGGCTCGTAAGTTCCGCAGGGGACTTATTCATGCAGTGCGCACCCGTACCTCGGGTCGTCGTGACGCGACGTTCGATCAGATATTGATGGACGCACAGATTGCAGAGGAGGACTTCGGCCTCAAGCCGAAGAGGAGCGTAGATACTATAGGGGCAAGTTTCAGGGCAGGATCGGCCAAGCGCCCCCACTTTCAGCATCAGCAGAGGCATTCCAGCAGCAGCAGCCTCCGTTGCAGAGTTAGCAGGCACCAGCACGTGCCCAGCAGCACCAGGGACAGGGCCAGAGACCGGCTACTCCGTGCGGCTTCTGCGGGAAGCCGGGGCACACCAGGGAGGCTTGCAGAAAGAGGTTGGGCGTCTGTCTTTACTGTGGGGCGCCCGATCACCAGCTGAGGGATTGCCATTTTCGCGGAGTCCGAAGAGGCCTGGACAGAGCGCTGCCGGCTAGAGGACCAGCAGTTCAGCAGAGGGGTCCTCCACTTCAGACCCAGCAGCAGCGCTTTGTTCAGTACCAGAAGGGAGCACCCGCGGGCAGGGTGTTCGCTTTGGCAGCAGAGGAGGAGGCAGAGCCCGTGGGAGATGTTGTAGCAGGTCATGTTCTCCTAGATTCTTTTCCTGCTTTCACCTTATTTGATTCTGGGGCGACCCATAGTTTTGTGTCTGCCTTTTTTGCTTTGAGACACAATATTATTGCTGAATATATGGGTAGGACTTACAAGATTATGATCGGAGAAGGTATTATCCTGATTAATAATATTTGCAAGGGGCGGAGAGTCACTCTGAGAGGCCGGGACTTGAGTGCGTGTCTGCTCGTAATGTCCCTACCGAGGTACGATATGGTACTCGGTATGGATTGGTTGAGCATGCACCATGCTAGCATTGATTGCAGAGGAGGCAGAGTTCTTTTTAGGATACCGGGAGAGCCAGAGATCGAGTTTGCTCGAGGAGCAGCGGAGCTGGAGGCTGGATTCTATGGAGCTTTGTTGGCGGGGCAGGATTTGCAACATCCGTTGATTGCTGAGTTCTCGGATGTCTTTCCCGAGGAGTTGTCGGAGATGCCGCCAGACAGGGACATTGAGTTCTCTATAAACTTGGTGCCGGGTGTCGAGCCCATATCACAGCATGTCTATAGGGTGAACAACAGCAAGTTGATAGAGCTGAAGAAGCAAATCGACGAGCTGCAGGACAAAGGGTTCATCAGATCCAGTTCTTCGTCCTGGGGAGCGCCAGTCCTGTTTGTGCCGAAGAAGGACGGTACGTCCCACATGTGCATTGATTACCGGGCGCTCAACAACCTCACTATCAAGAATAGGTACCCTTTGCCGAGGATCGACGACTTGTTCGATCAGCTGAGTGGGGCAAAGGTCTTTTCGAAGATAGATTTGAGGTCCGGGTATCACCAGCTGAAGGTGAGGCAGGATGACATTCCTAAGACGGTATTTCGGACTCGGTACGGTCAATACGAGTTTACAGTGATGCCATTTGGGTTGACCAATGCCCCCACGGTGTTCATGAACTTGATGAATAAGGTATTCCATCAGTACCTTGACAAGTTCGTGGTGGTCTTTATAGACGATATCTTGATCTATTTGAAGACGCAGGAGGAGCATGAGGAGCACTTGAGAGTTGTGTTAGAGACTCTGAGGAGGGAGAAACTCTACGAAAAGCTTTCAAAGTGTGAGTTTTTCTTAGACCAGATGGAGTTCTTAGGTCATGTTGTGACCGAATATGGGATTTCAGTGGACCAGAGAATGATTTTGGCAGTGGAGTCTTGGTCTACGCCCAGTTCAGTTGCCGAGGTTCGGAGCTTTCTGGGTTTGGCTGGCTATTACCGGAAGTTCTTCCAGGACTTCTCACGGATTACAGAGC
Source organism: Iris pallida (assembly GCA_029216955.1). Classification (NCBI taxonomy): domain Eukaryota; kingdom Viridiplantae; phylum Streptophyta; class Magnoliopsida; order Asparagales; family Iridaceae; genus Iris; species Iris pallida. The sequence continues at coordinate 224,045 of JANAVB010004400.1, read as the reverse complement.
CGATGACTGGACTCACCAGGAAGGACGTGGAGTTCGTCTGGACTGTTGAGTGTCAGGCTGCATTCGATGAGCTGAAGAGGAGGTTGACTACAGCTCCGATCCTGACTTTGCCATCTGGGTCAGGAGGGTTCTCGATCTTCAGCGATGCTTCGGGGAAGGGTTTAGAGTGTGTTCTTTAGCTAGCAGCACGGGAAGGTGATTGCCTATGCATCCAGGCAGTTACGTCCTCATGAGAAGAACTATCCTACTCATGATCTGGAGTTGGCCGCGGTTATATTTGCTTTGAAGTTATGTAAGCATTACCTGTACGGAGAGCGAGTTGAGATCTTCACAGATCACAAGGGCTTGAAGTACGTGTTCACTCAGAAGGAGTTGAACATGCGGCAGAGGCGGTAGTTAGAGCTGATGAAGGACTTCGATATATCCTTACAGTACCATCGGAGGAAGGCCAACGTAGTTACAGATGCCTTGAGAAGGTATCCATTTGCTATGTTCTTGACGATAGATCGTCATTTGTTGGCCAACCTGGATAGTTTGGGTATCGAGGTCATCATTTCGGGCGTGGAGATCTAGATGTGGGGTTTGCAGATTCAGTCTGAGCTGATGGATAGAGTCAGGTCAGCACAGTATGATGATGTTGCCCTGAGGAGCATTAGGGAGCAGGTGAGGACGGGCTTGTCTGACGATTTCTCTGTAGCCGAAGACGGGTCGTTGCGGCACGGTACTAGGATGTACGTTCTGCTTGGAGAGCTTCGGGAGGAGGTTCTTCAGGAGGCGCATCGCTCTCAGTATTCTATGCATCCTGGGGCCAACAAGATGTAAAGGAACCTGAGAGAGCACGTATGGTGGTATGGCATGAAGCGCGAGGTAGCTCAGTTTGTATCTCGTTCCTTGTGTGTCAGCAGGTGAAGGTCGAGAGGCAGAGACTAGGTAGATTGCTACAGCCGCTACCCATTCCCGAGTGGAAGTGGGAGCACATCACCATGGACTTTGTATCTGGACTTCCACGGTCGCCAGGAGGAAAGGACGCGGTTTGGGTCATAGTTAATAGATTGACCAAATCGGCCCACTTTTTGCCTTTCAAAGTGGGTTTGTCTACGGAGAGGCTGGCTGAGCTGTATGTTCGTCAGATCGTGAGATTGCATGGAGTTCCGGTGAGCATAGTTTCAGATCGGGATAGCCGATTCACTTCCCACTTCTGGAGGAGTTTGTAAGCTAGCTTGGGCACCTCGCTCATGTTTAGTACTGCTTATCATCCTCAGACTAACGGGCAGTCGGAGAGGACCATCCAGACTTTGGAGAATATGCTTCGCACATGTGTGCTAGATCTCGGGGGTTCTTGGGAGGACCATCTTCACCTGGTAGAGTTTGCTTACAACAACAGCTACCAGGCCAGTATAGAGATGTCACCATTTAAGGCTCTATATGGACGGAGATGCCGTACTCTTTTGTCTTGGGACGATGTCGGCGAGCGGGCGCTTCTTGGGCTGGAGATGGTTGTGGATGCGGCCGAGAAGGTCAGGATGATTAGAGACAGACTTCGGGTGGCTCAGGATAGGCAGCGGCATTGGGACGATAGTCACCGAAGACCATTAGAGTTCGAGGTTAGTTTCAGTTCTTGTCGTGTTTGTTGTGATTGTTTGTTAGTTATGTGTTGAGTTTTTGTCTTGTGTCTAGGTTGGTGACATGGTGTTTTTGAGGATATTCTCGACACGTGGTACTATTTGCTTTGGCGGCGGAAGAAAGCTCAGTCTGCGCTACATCGAACCTTTCACCATCTTAGAGAGGATCGGTGCAGTAGCCTACCGACTGGACTTGCCTACTATGCTCGGGGGAGTGCACAACGTGTTTCATTTATCTCAGCTGAGGCGGTACGTGGCAGATCCTAGCCATGTATTGGACCATTCAGCGATACAGGTGGGACCTACTCTCAGCTATCTAGAACAGCGGTGGAGATTCGGGATCGCAGGGAGAAGGTGCTCCGGAACCAGGTCATACCCTTGGTTCGGGTTGCGTGGAGACATCACTCTCTAGGTGAGTCCACCTGGGAGAGGGAGGACGACATGCGGGAGCGTTTCCCATATCTTTTCGCGTCCTGAGGTATAAATCTATTTCTTTTATTTCTGTTTGTGATTTCCTGTACTTGTTGTCTTCAATTTCGAGGACGAAATTTTTTTAAGGTGGATAGACTTGTCACCCTCACTTTTCCAAGTTAGGGGTAAAATAATAATTTTCTATTTTATAATATTTTTTAAAATTTTATTTCATGAATATTATTATTTAATTATTATAGGAGTCGGATTCGAATTTTATCGCATTCCGAGTTAATTTGGGACTCCGGGAAATTTCGACTTGAGCCGTAATTAGCATGTTATTTAACTATGGCCCACCACACTAAAGTTTTAGGTTTAGGAGTTTGGACTAGTCCTCCATGAGTAATTAAGTTTAATTATGATTTTTAATTAATTTTAGCATTTTTCCAAAACCTATTTCGATTAATTTTGCATATAGGCTTAGGGAGGGGCAAACTTGTAATTACAAGTGCCCCTACCCCTTGGCACCATGGCCGGCCACAATAGGGCCACCCCCTCCACCTCTTTTACTTCATCACTAAGTTTCTCCCTTTCTCTTCATTCATTTCTTCCAACTCCTTCTTCCTCTTCCAAATCTACATTTAGGTATGTCATTTAAACCCTCATAAATTCTCCTATTTTATTTATTCTTTCACATTAATTATAGGGGAGACCATTCTCTACAAGTTGACCCTAGATTTTATAGGTTTCCTTAAATTATAGTTTAAGGATTAATTATGGTTTTATCCTTTTAAGAGTGGTATAATATATATATATATATATATATATATATATATATATATATATATATATATATATATACATATATATATATATATAAATATATATATACATATATATATATATATATATATATATATATATATATATATATATATATACATATATATATATATATATATATATATATACATGTGTATTTATGTGTGTGTATTTATTTATGTATTTGTGTGTGTGTGTAGAGGAGAGTGATAGTTGTGTCATGAGAGTGTGTCCATATGCGGGTGAGAGTGTGTCCATGTGTGGGTGGGAGTGTGTCTATGTGTGTGTTAATATATATAGATATATAATTGTGTGTGTTAATATATAATATATATATATATATATATATATATATATATATATATATATATATATATATATATATATATATATATATATGTGTGTGTGTGTGTGTGTGTGTGTGTGTGTGTGTGTGTGTGTGTGTGTGTGTGATCATATATATATTAGTGTGAGTGTAATTGTATATAGAGAGGGGAGAATGAGAATTAGTTGTGTGTGTGTGAGTGATATAGATTAGAGAGTTAGAGAGGGAGAATTATAGAAGAAGAATAGAGAATATAGAGAGGAATTGAGAGAGTTTTGGAGGGGAATTTGAGAGGAGAAGAGGGGAGAAAGGGAGAGTGCAACAGCAGCAGCTAGGGGGGGCCAAGGGGGCTGCTGCCCCCCCCCCAAACATTGTAGCAGCTGTACCAGCAATGGCAGCAGCAGTACCAACAATAGCAGCAGCAGTAAAGCAGCAGTAGCCCCCCCAAACCACCCTCATTTAACCCCCCAATCCAACCCATATATACCCTTATATATATACCCATATATATACATATATATACCTATATATATATATATCTATATACCCCTCTAAAACCCACTAGAATAGCCCCCTAAGATTGTCCCAAGAGGGTGTGAAAAGTGAGAGTTGAATGAGTGAATGAGAGGGTAAAAGGTTAAGTTAGGATTTGGTGATAGGGAAAAATTGAGTTCCGTGATTCGGAACGCGTTGAAACTTGGAGGGGACTTAGATAATGTGATTTAGATTTTGTGGGTAGGCTTCGGAGTGGGAATCAGGGTTGCGTTTGGGCTTGGAGAGTCGGTATCGCATCGCACCATCCCGTATCTTGAAATATTCAAGATAACGGGTAAACAGGCGATTCGGACCGTAAGATGGACTGGATGTCCACTTACCCTAGAAAACTTGGTAGGTAATAGTTGTATAGGCTAGTACCCTACTACCCTAGGAAGCACGGGGTGGAATTCCTAAGGGAAGGCCACTTGGCGTCGAGTTAGAACGGTTTAAGGGTAAATGTTAAATGGTAATCGGGTAATTTCGAGATACGGAGTTCGGGTATTCGGATTGACTTGAAACTTGGGTGGCATATTGGGTACACCCTACAAATGTCATATTTTAGCCGATTTTGGCTCGATTGACCAAGAGTTGACTTTTTACCCAAAAGTCAACCGTGAGTCAACACTTTGTCTAGATTTGACCAAATCCAAACCAGAGTTGATCAGTTGACCAAAAGTCAACTGTTGGTCAACATTTGACCAGTTTGACCTAGGGTTGACCTAGAGTTGACCAGAGTTGACCAAGGTTGACCAGTTGACCAAAAGTCAATTGTAGGCCAACTCTTGACCCCGTTTGACTTTCTTCGACTTGTTTTGACCTGTGATGACTGCTATGACCTAGGGTTGACTTGGTCTGACTTAGATTGACTTGATATAACTTGATTTTACCTAGATTTGACTTGACAGGACTTAGTGTGACTCAGTGAGACCTAGTTTGACCTAGATTTCATATCATTCATTGTGAATCATTCTTAAACTTGTTTAAACCTAAATTAACATACAATATCTCATCTTTAGGTTTCTGATTGCCGCTCTGAGCATTGATATACCCTACAGCTCAGGACAGCAGGCGAGTACATTCACTGATAGTTTTCATTCTCTTGATATCTGCTATATCCGATTCAATCGTAGTGTCTTACTTGATTCTCAGTCACGATAGTTCACGGACTAGTACACGTTGGATCATGACATAAGATGTTGTTCCTAGATTTCTGGGTATATTGGTACACTTTCTGTCTTATTCCCTGTACTTGTATAGACACCGATTTCTAAGGGGATTTGTTACCCTCTTATGGAATTACGTGCCATGACGTGTCATGTCCAGATCCATTGTATTATTCGGGGATAGGAAATTATTAGGGGCTATGTGATCCAAGCCATCCTGTCACTATTTATGTGCTCGTGCCACTCTTCCCTCACGAAGGGTGTAGCGAGATCCTTTTGCATTGTGCTCGTTATCCAGGTTGGCCAGCATGACTTTCCGTTGAGGTCACCGCGGATTGCCGGGCCAAGTGGATAGCCTATCCTGTCACTTATCCCAAGCCGATCACATATCGCTCTAATAATTCAAGTCACATTTTATATTTACTTTATCTTATCGTATATCCTGTTCTGTTCTACATTCAGTATTTTCCTCACCATGCCATGATATACAGTTACTCACATGCTCTACATGCCTTTACATTGTACCTTGATTGGAGACTAAGTTCTGTTCGGGAGAAGAGTTACAACCCCGGTCCTTGTTTGGTTTAAGGGTTGTAGTTCATTATACTGTCTCTTATAGAATTTGTCAATTCACATGGAACTGCTGTTAGTGTTTGTACTTGCTCGTTTTCCTGACAGGATATCGTTATGATATATTACAGATGATTCTGAGTCGGACTGCTCGACCTATTATGGGCTTGAGTCAGATGGAGTAGCCTTGGATCGTGGCCTTATAGTAGAGCCATTAGATTTTGTACTTTCAGAGTAGTGTAGATTAGCTAGGTTTGACTGGACTGCGATCCAGCTAGCTTTATCAGACTGTAGCTTCTACATTATATTTTGAGACCCTGTGATGTTGTATATATCTGGGCTTGTATTGGACTCTGGACTTATTTACTCTTTCATCTATCACATGTTCTTTTTCTGAGCTATCTACCTTAGTTTTATTCTGTGATTGAGACTGTATTGATATGTCACCTCCATTCGGAGAGTATATACTGTACAGGTACCTTTATACTGTTAGTCGTAGTATTTACAGACGTTATATACAGCGTTCTACCGCCGATACTGCGGCGTAGGCTGGACGTACCCACGTGCTCGTGCCCCTCATAAGGGTACGGGTCGTGACATCAGGTGATGGTATAGAGAGACATAAAGTACAAGAAAAGTAAGTAACTAAACAAGAGAAGAATCATGGCAATAAAGACTGTAAAATAAAATCTAGCTGAACTAGAGTAACATGATGAGTCCAGACAGTACAATATAAGTCGAGTGTAATCCCAATGTTAGTCTAATACAAGATGAGTCGAATGTGATTCTAATCATTGTTCTAATAAGGTGATTCGAATAAGGTGGTGCGAATAATGATTCACATGATGTTCTAACAATGATTCGAATAAATTCTCCAAGTGTGTTTTAAAATACTGAGATAGACATGTAAACGACTAAGGGTAAATACGGCACACCGTACACCTGGCCAAGTGTGGGATGTCTATCGTTCGAATATCATTCACAGAGGGGTGGTTTGAATAGTAGGAATGTTCACATGTCTAATCAGTATTTTTTCTCCCATTCTAATACAAGTGAATCCATAATCCGACACATCAATCGAATACAAGTCCAACCAGCACATGAAGATGCTAATAAGTGGTTCGAATAGTTCGAATGGTGATTCGAATGATAGAGGCAAGACGAGTAAAGTATGTGTGTCGTATACATGAATTCAGAAATAACAATACGTGTTTGTAACAGAAAATCACATACAACTAACTAGAACTGAAGTACAGTAATTGACAAATAAATGAGAGAACTATCAGAGAATGTACTCGCCTGCTACTCTGAAAAGATTAGTATAATATCAGATGTCTGCACCGGAGTCATAATGTCCTAAATAGAGTAATATGGGTTATGACATGTTCAATACAAGAAAAATTAAAGCTACAATGCAAACTACATGATTTCTAGGTTAAACCAGGTCAAAGTCAAACTTGGGTCAACCATGGTCAACACTCTAGTCAACTGGGTCCATCCTAGTCCAGTCTAGTCTCACTAGACCTAACCAAGCCTAGGCTAGCAAACACACACCATCACAAGTCACACAAGTCTACATGACCCAACACTTATGTAAGTATATATTCCATATACCATAGGCTATTCTACCTAGGCCATGAGCCATATACACATATTAGGCAATATACATATCAACTACCACATATTCCTACATCACATTCATCACACAAGTTATATATATATATATATATATATATATATATATATATATATATATATATATATATATATATATATATATATATAAGGGTATTAGGAACAATTGCATATGCATGTGTGTGATATAGGATCAATGCTTGTGTGTCTAGATAGGTGTATATGTGGCCTATCAGTTCAGGTTCATAAAACAGTGTGCATACATTGTGTGTGTATCTACATTAAACTAAACCAACCAAAACAGTGTGTGTGTGTGTGTGTGTGCAGGAATTAGTGCATCATAGTTTGTGACAGAGTGTAAATAGCTATATGTGTTTTCAGATTTTATTATAGGATCCAAGTTAACAGTGTATCACAGTCCCAGGTTCCAGTTCTCATGTGTAATGTGTGTGTGTCAGTTTAGTTCATGGGTGAGAGTGTCATTAGAGTTCTCATGTGTGTGTGAGTGATATGGTGTAAGTTCATGAGTGTGTGTGTACATGTAATCTATATGTTCTCAGTTTGTGTGAATGTCATGAGAGGATGTCTCAGGTTCAGGACAGCAAGGGAAATAATTCTCAGTTTGTTTCCAGGTTATGTGAAATGTGTGGGTGCACTCTATGTTCTCAGATTTGAGTGTGTGTTGTAGGAACGAAATCGTAAAGCACAATACTCTAGAGGGGGGGGGGGGGGGGTGAATAGAGTTGGCAGCGAAATATTGCTAATTAAAAATGTTAGCAGCAAGATCACAGAATAATAATCACAACTAAGTAAAGTAAAGGCAGAGATTAAGAATACAAACGCAAAGACAGCGATGTATACTGGTTTTTCTCTGTTGAGGACTAATCCAGTCGGTAGAACTCTTGCTACCAGTTGAATCCACTATTGGAAAAACCGTAAGTTTTCTTACGAAGTCCTTGCAACTTCTACAACGCGAGCTTTGATACGAAGAACTCGTCCAACTTCAAATGTGAAGAGGTATTCTTCAATCAAGCCTTCTGATTGCAATCTCTCAGAAACTTCTAGACCGCACCGCACTGGCAAATCGACTAGAGGATTGTAATTGGCTTGGGATCTGAAATTTAAAGCTCAAGAAAAACTCTTTGGAAGACTGAAAGCTTTAGATAGAGAGAAGATTGAAAGTGAATGAGTGAGTTGAAATGATCGAAATCCTTCTCTATTTATAGGAATTCCAAAGACAGAATTCTGGCAAAATTCGGACAGAATTCGGGCAGAACTCGATGCGAAAATCTCGGTCAAATCCGCAACTGCAGGAGGACCAAGTTTCAGAGATTTCAAAAATCAAACGGCCACCAACCGAACTCTGGCCGAACTCTGGCCGAGTTCTGTCAGGTTTAGGTTAGGTTTTTAAAAATAATTTTTAGGGATTTTTGAAAACCTTTTTGAAAACCTTTTTGAAGTTTTTGTTTAAAAGAATATTTTTCAAAACAAAGGATATTTTAAAAGTATTTTGAAAAAATTTTAGAATAGCCTATTTGCCAGTACGACTCGGTGTACAACGTATTCCTAGACTCAATAAAATGAAAAATACATTGCTTAAAGGAAATACAGACTCGAACAGGCAAATGGAGCTTCGGTCTTGAACTGTGTAGATAGCTGTTCTTGTTCATGTCCAAGAGTCCGATACATCCTGACTAGCTTCAAATATCCAGACAAAGTTTGATCAATTATTAAAATCAGGTTGACCATATGACCAATGGGCCAACAATCTCTCCCATTTTGATAATTGACAAACTATGAATGATATAACATTTAAGCTTGAAATAAAATCAAAAATAGTTCATATCCTGCATATTCTCAAAAGAAATGTTAGATATTTATTTTTCTCCCCCATTGTCACTTAGCAAAATAATTGCAAAAGAGGAAAAACTCCCCCGCAATCAATGCATAAATAACAAACAGTGAAGAAACACAAGAAAGTACACATGATAAATGATAGAAATAGTAAAGAAAATTTAAATGACATCACAGGAATGTATTTGTACTCAGGCAGTTTATAATAAACAAAGAATTATATCACAGGCAGTTTATAGTAGAGAAGCAGATAAAGAAATGCTAAGTAAATAAACTGATGTGAATCATAAAGTACGAATCTCATAAAGATAAAGATAAAGATGTTCAGATGACATCAAATAAAATAAATCCAGTACAAGTCCTCAAAAAGAAATACTGATAATAAAGTCTGAAAATAGAAAAAAAACTTGGAATGTCGGAGCATTTCCAAGTATACAGTAAATAATGTCTAAGTCTGATATCAACTAACATATCACAACTCCTCCCCCTCATCATCATCATCATCAGTATGATGACCAGCATGTCTAGAAGGACCAGCTCCAGAGGTACCCGCGCCAGAAGGGTGAGGAGGAGCGCCAGTGTAAAACTCACCAACATAATCACGAGGAGGAGCACGGTCAGAACGGTACCAATCATATGCATTACCGGGCTGGAAGTAGGCATGAACAGCCTCATCCTCACAGCGGTAACCAGAGAAAGCTGGATCTCTAGGGATGGAACCGGCTGAATGTCCAGTCTGGGCGAAACGAAGATCAGCTAAAGAGTTTGCAATCACCTGATAACGGATGACGTCGCAGAACTTACGTTCGCGAGCCATGTCCGTCATGGAGGCGTGCAAATCTGAAAGGTGCTGGTGTATGCCCTCAAAAGTCATAGCATACTGCTGAGGAGGTGGAGCAGTAGCAGGAGCAGGAGCAGGAGGAGGAGCAGATGCAGTCATACTGCGACGAGATAACTTGAGAACCTTGGGCTCAGGGTCTTGAGCACAAGTAGGTAAGTCAATGTCGAAACGCTGAAAGATGCATGGGAGAATCATCGCATAAGAGAGATTTCTATCTCTTGTACGACAACATCCCATCATCTGAATAATGGTCTTAGGGGCAAAAAATGGAATCCCCTTAAGAATGTGATACATAGCAGATAGTTCAAGAGACGTGACATCATCCTTCGAAGTAGATTTTGGAAGGAGAGTAGAATAAATGATACGGTGCAATTCATAATTAAACAAGTTCAGGCTATTTGCCTTGAACTTTCTAGAGCGAACTCTATCAGGTGCATAAAGTTCAGCTTTGAAACTTGTAAGTGTCGTGCCTTCGGGGAAATCAAACTCAGTGATGTTAACAAGCGGTTCACCTTCGTTGGGAATACCAAGGATCTCCGCTAAGAGAACATCATTGAAATTGATATCTAATACTCCAACACGTGTGCTTACATCAAAAGTGTTTAATATGATATTGCAGTAAAATAATCTAATGGCATTAGTTGCTACGGGAAAACAGAGTTTAACATAATATTGTAACCCTAATGCCTCAAAGAAATGACGATGATCAGGAAATACAGTCCACTTGATGGGTGCGCCTGTGCATATGGATCTCATGAAGAAGTCACCATACCACAGTAAGGCTTGGTCTAGGGTTTGAAAGTAAAACCCGTCGAACGCGCCGTCGCTAGATTGGACTGGCGAAAATAGGGAATTAGTCGGTGGATCCGAAGATGAAACTTCCTCACTTGGGTCGGTTGTCTTCTTTCTCTAAAAGGGGTTGAATCCCTTAGGTGCCATTTGTACAAATAGAAGTAAATATGCACTAATTGAAAAGTGGAGAAGGATGGAGTTATACCTCCCGAAATCAAAGTATGTCGAAGAGAACGACGAACTCCGCACGAATCCAAAGTTTGGATTGATTTCACCACTTGGATTGGAAGATAGAGGGTGGTGAAGAACTAGGGTTCGGGGCTCCTTCGCGGCTGCTGTTGCTGGTAATGATGTAGTTTAGAAGCAATGAAGAAGAAAGGCTTTCGGGTTCTGTATATATAACCTGACACCCTCAACCGAACTCGGGCCGAATTCGGTCCGAAGTCTGGCCGAATTCGCCTGGGTTTGGTTTGAAATACTTTCTTTTTTATTGGCTCATTTCAAATATTTAATTCAAAGATTAGTAATTTCAACCTTCAATTAACATAATTAATATTATTTTATAGATTAAATATCATTACACAGCGACTGTTTCAGATTAGCTGTAGGAGTACTGTCCCAGCTGGCGAAGGTTCACCAGGGAACTCTTAAGTACCGCTTCGCTTCAACCGTAGTTATGGTGACAGACAGAATCTTTATTGGCTTTTCTCTAACACATTTTTTGCGTATTGAAATAAAATCATAAAATAAAATTAATTAATATTATTGACGTCTAAAATTTCTAATTCTAGACATAAATAATTGAAACGATCTTCTGCTAGAGGTTTTGTCAAAATGTCAGCTAATTGATTCTCAGTATCTATGTATACATGGTCAATATCTCCATTTTGATGATGATCTCTAAGAAAATGATGTCTAATCTCGATATGTTTTGTACGAGAATGACATACAGGATTCTTAGTCAAATTAATAGTGCTTGTGTTATCATAAAAAATGGGAATGTGTGTATAAAATAAATCATAGTCTTCCAAGGTTTGTTTCATCCACAAAATCTGAGCACAACAACGTCCTGCGGCGATATACTCAGCCTCTGTTGTTGATAGGGCTACAGAATTTTGCTTTTTACTAAACCATGAGACTAAAGCTTTGCCTAAGAAATGACATGTGTCACTGGTACTTTTTCTATCAACTTTGTATCCAACAAAATCTGCATCCGAATAACCAGTAAGGTCAAAGGACTTAGTTTTGGGATACCATAAGCCAACAGAAGAAGTACCCTTAAGGTATCGAAAGATACGCTTAACTGCGCACATATGTGATTCCTTTGGATTAGCTTGAAAATGTGCACACAGACAAACACTAAACATAATATCTGGACGACTAGCAGTTAAATAAAGTAAACTACCGATCATACCTCGATACTTACGTGTGTCGATCGGCTTGCCTTGTTCATCAATATCAAGCTTTGCTGAAGTTGCCATCGGAGTGCCAATAGGTTTAACATTGTCCAGATCGAACTTCTTTAGCAAATCTTTTGTGTACTTGGCTTGATTTATGAACGTCCCATTGTCAGTTTGTTTGATTTGCAGTCCGAGAAAAAATTTCAGCTCTCCCATCATGCTCATCTCAAACTCATTCTGCATATACTTAGAAAATTCTTGACACAGAGATTCATCAATAGATCCAAATATGATATCATCTACATAGACTTGTATTAAAAGAAGCTTACCATTAAAGGACTTAATAAAAAGTGTAGTGTCAACCTTGCCTTTTGAAAAAACCATTGTCAAGTAGGAAAGAGCTTAGACGATCATACCAAGCACGAGGGGCTTATTTCAAACCGTACAACGCTTTCTTCAACTTGAAAACATGATCAGGGTTTTTAAAATCTGTGAAATCTGGAGGTTGTGCTACAAAAACTTCTTCTTTTATAAAACCATTTAAAAATGCACTCTTGACATCCATTTGAAATAGTTTGAAATTATGAAAACATGCAAATGCACATAACATGCGAATGTATTCTAATCTCTCAACTGGGGCATAAGTCTCATCGTAGTCGATACCTTCTTGATTGTATCATTGAGCTACGAGTCGAGCCTTATTACGAGTCACTAAACCATTCTCATTCAGTTTATTTCGGAATACCCATCGGGTGCCAATGACCGGACGATCAATAGGCTTGGGAACAAGTTCCCAAACTTGATTCCGTTCAAATTGGTTTAATTTCTCTTGCATAGCATCTATCCAAAAACTATCACTACATGCTTCATCAATAGTTTTGGGTTCTAGCTGTGAAATAAATGCAACACTAGAAACAGTATCTCTACTGGATGTACGAGTACTTACACCTTTGCTAATGTCACCAATTACCAAATCCTTTGGATGATCAGCTGTAAATTTTAATCTTTTCGGCAGACTCTGATGGTAGCTGGTTCCTGGATCTCCTCTAGGAGGATCAGCTAGTGCCGAGCTCGGTTGAGAATCAGCTGTTGTTGAGCTTGGTACAGTTGGATCTTCGTCATTGTCATCGATGGTCATTTGATTCAGTTCATCAATGGTGACGTTGATTGACTCTTCGATGATCATGGTTCGTTTGTTGAAGACTCTGTATCCTTTGCTCTTGGCCGCATAACCTAAAAATATACCTTCATCGGCCTTTTCGTCAAACTTTTCCAAATTATCTTTTGTATTAAGAATAAAACATTTACAACCAAATATTCTAAAATATGAAACAGATGGAATTCTATCAAACCATAACTCAAATGGAGTCTTCTTCGATTTGGGTCGAATTAGAACTCTATTGAGAACAAAACAAGCTGTATTGACACCTTCAGCCCAGAAATATTTGGGTAGACTAAACTGGTTTAACATTACTCTGGCCATTTCGGATAGAGTTCTGTTCTTACGTTCCATAACACCATTTTGTTGTGGAGTCCTAGGGCAGAAGAACTCGTGTACAAAATCGTGTGTGTCACAAAATTGCTCAAACTCTGCATTCTCGAATTCGCCACCATGATCGCTTCTTATACGAGTGATCATGTAACCTTTTTTTATTCTGAACTTTCTTGCAAAAGGCGATAAATTCGGATAATGCATCATTCTTGCATGTCAAGAAGTATACCCACGTGTATCTAGAGAAATCATCTACAATTACGAAAGCATAAAGTTTACCTCCGAGGCTAGCAACTCTGTTAGGACCAAATAAGTCCATATGAAGCAATTGTAGAGGTCTAGTAGTACATACTGCGTTTACTGATTTGAATGTGGATCTGGTAGCTTTGTTCTTTTTACATTGGCTGCATACCGAATCCTTCTTGAATGTAATATCTGGTAAACCGCGTACTAGCTTCTTTGTGGATAATCTTGATATTGTGTCCATATTTGCGTGACCGAGTCTCATATGCCACAAATGACTCTCATCGCTTTTAGCCATTAAGCATCTATACCTGAAATATTAGTTTCTTCCAACAAATAGAAAACATATATGTTGTCTTCCCTGATACCTTCAAAGATAGTACTACCAGTTGAGCTATCAACTATAGTACATTTGTCTTTGCCAAAGTTGATGCCATAACCATGATCAGCTAGATGACTTACGCTGAGTAGATTATGTTTCAACTCGGTAACTAGACATACATCCTTAATCACAGGATAGGGAGACTTACCAACATCACCGATACCAATAATATACCCTTTCAAGTTATTACCGAAGAAAACATAGCCTTCCTTCTTTTTCTTCGACAGTGTTGTAAATAGTATAGCGTCACCGGTCATATGCCGTGAGCAACCGCTGTCGAGGATCCATTTGCTTCTAGCATGTGAAAGGTGTTCCACCTACAAAACAGTTTGCAGATGAAACTTTTGGTACCCATTTCTTGTAGGGTCCTGAAATGTTAGCCTTTGGTATCCAAGCATAAATATTTAAATCAACAAGCTTTCTGATTCTACATGCAGATGAAATATGACCAATGAGGCCACAATAATGACATTATGCATGTCGAGTGTTGAAAGATGAGTGGTGTGCATGGTTGGTAGGTTTAGGTTTTCTAGTATAGAAGAAAGCATACCTATAATCCTGTTTGGGCTTAACCTTTTGGGGTAAAGGTTTGATAGGTTAGGTCTAACAGTGTTTGGCTTGGAAATGTTTCGATTTTTCGGTAAGTGACACGTGTTAGGATAGGAAGCAGCAGGCTCAGGCTGTTTTCCTAACCTAATTTCCAATCTTTTGGAAGTGTCATACAACTTAGTATAATCAGAAGTGAGTATTTCCATTCTGATTTGTGCACTTTGAAGACTTTTCTTCTCTTTAGAAAGTTCTTCCTTGAGTTGGTCAATAACTTTATCTTTCTCTTCAGATGACTTGGTAGTCTCGTGTAATAAGAGCTTTATTGAAGAAAGCTCACCAGACTCACTAACATTATTTCTAACCTCAGCTAGTAGGTCGGTAAGTCTACCTATTTCACCTTTGTACTCTTTGAGTACCTTCTTAGAGGTCTGATACTTGCTACGCAGTTTCCTGTAATCAGTCATCAGGTCACTGAAGGCATCTCCTAATTGCTCAAAGGTGAAGTCATCATAAGTATCAACTACAGGTTCAGTAGGTACCTGATCGGATGCCATAAAGCATACGTTTGCAGCATCTTCTGATTGTTCGTCTTCTGAGTCGCTGGCTTCACTTTCATGCCATATGCTGGTATTGGCATATCTCCTAGATGTTGATCTCTTCAGGTTCCCTTTTTCATACCTGCTGCTCTTCTTGCTTGATGATGAGTTTGTAGGACAATCCTTCTTCATGTGTCCCTTCTTCTTGCAGCCGTAGCAGACAGCATCATCTTGATACCAGTTGTTGCTGCTGTTGTTTTCTTTGGCTCTCTTCTCATATCTCATGAATCTTTTGAATTTCCTTGCTAGGAGTGCTTGATCTTCAGCATCAGATTTACTACTGTCTGAGTCACCTTCAGCAGCTTTTCTGTGATGAGCCTTGAAAGCGATCGTCTTCTCCTTTGGTGCAGGCTCTTCAAAATCTTGTAGCTCCAGTTCATGAGTGAGTAGCTTACCCATGAGTACTTCGAGGGACATAGTTGTGAGGTCGTTTCCTTCAATGATTACAGTAGCCTTCGGAATCCAGTTATTGGTGAGTGCTCGCAGGAGTTTGCGAATCTTTTCATGGTTACTGTACTCTTTGCCTATGGAGGACAAAGGATTTACAACATCCAAGAATCTTTCGAACATCTGAGTAACTGTTTCGTTGGGCTTCATCTTGAACACCTCATACTCTTGAGTAAGTCTGCTGACTTTAGATTCTTTGACTTGAGTCGTGCCTTCATGTGTGACTTCAAGTAGCTTCCACACTTCATTAGCCGTTGTGCAGATAGACACCCTGTTAAATTCAGTTCTGTCTAAAGCACAAAATAGAGCGTTAATAGCACGTGCGTCAAGACTGGCCTTTTTCTTTTCCTCCTCTGTATATCTGCTATGGGATTTTTCAACTAAAACTCCATCAACATTTATACGAGGTGGCTTTTGATAGCCATCAATAACAATAGACCAAAATCAAAGTCAAGAGATTTCAAGAAGAAACTCATCCGTGTTTTCCAATAGGTATAGTTCGTACCATCAAACAGTGGAGGTCTGTTTGTGGCCTGGCCTTCACTTGTGAATTTCATAGTTGCCATGTGTTGTGCTGTGATCTATATAACAGTTAATTAAAATGAATAAATAATTGCACTGTTACCTTTGCTTTACCTGTAACACCCGCTCTGATACCAATTATAGGAACAAAATCGTAAAGCACAATACTCTAGAGGGGGTGAATAGAGTTGGCAGCGGAATATTGCTAATTAAAAAATGTTAGCAGCAAGATCACAGAATAATAATCACAACTAAGTAAAGTAAAGGCAGAGATTAAGAATGCAAACGCAAAGACAGCGATGTATACTGGTTTCCCTCTGTTGAGGACTAATCCAGTCGGTAGAACTCTTGCTACCAGTTGAATCCACTATTGAAAAAACCGCAAGTTTTCTTACGAAGTCCTTGCAACTTCTACAACGCGAGCTTTGATACGAAGAACTCGTCCAACTTCAAATGTGAAGAGGTATTCTTCAATCAAGCCTTCTGATTACAATCTCTCAGAAACTTCTAGACCGCACCGCACTGGCAAATCGACTAGAGAATTGTAATTGGCTTGGGATCTGAAATTTAAAGCTCAAGAAAAACTCTTCGGAAGACTGAAAGCTTTAGATAGAGATAAGATTGAAAGTGAATGAGTGAGTTGAAATGATCGAAATCCTTCTCTATTTATAGGAATTCCAAAGACAGAATTCTTGCAGAATTCGGGCAGAATTCGAGCAGAACTCGATGAGGAAATCTCGGTCAAATCCGCAACTGCAGGAGGACCAAGTTTCAGAGATTTCAAAAATCAAACGTCCACCAACCGAAATCTGGCCGAACTCTGGCCGAGTTCTGTCAGGGTTAGGTTAGGTTTTTAAAAACAATTTTTGGGGATTTTTGAAAACCTTTTTGAAGCTTTTGTTTAAAAGAATGTTTTTCAAAACAAAGGACATTTTAAAGGTATTTTAAAAACATTTTAGAATAGCCTATTTGCCAGTACGACTCGGTGTACAACGTATTCCTAGACTCAATAAAATGAAAAATACATTGCTTAAAGGAAATACAGACTCGAACAGGCAAATGGATCTTCGGTCTTGAACTGTGTAGATAGATGTTCTTGTTCATGTCCAAGAGTCTGATACATCCTGACTAGCTTCAAATATCCAGACAGAGTTTGATCAATTATTAAAATCAGGTTGACCATATGACCAATGGGCCAACATGTGTGTGTGTGTATGACACATGTAGCTATAGGGTGTGTCATTATTGTGTGTGTATAGGTGTTGTGGCAAGGTGAAACCAGTGTACCAAAATCAGTGTATAAATCTCAGGTTTTTGTGTGTGTGATATGTTACCTGTGTGTTTTTGTGGGCATGTGTGGGTATGTGTTTAGGAAAAACAGAGAATGGGGGTCAACCTGGACTGCTATATGTAATAGGTGGACTGAATTACTTAGTTTGCAAAAGAGGACTGAACCTCATTGCCTGGACAGTAATTGAGTGTCCAAGCATGGACTGAAATGGCAATGTGGACAGCTACAAAGGTAAGGGACTGATATAGATAAATAGACTGCAACAGGAAACATGGACTGATCATTATAGGTAAGCAGGACAACACAACTATTGGGGCTATACGAAATGATAAGGAATGGTCTGTTCAGGTTACCTTCTCAAGGATTGATGCAACACCACATGAATCTAAACATAGGTTCATAGAATTGAACTGGTAATGGCCTATACTAAAAATGACTGATACATATCATTTAAATGAACAATTAGGTCTTGGCAAAACCTAATACTCAAGATATGGTCTGATACTTAATGTTGGAACTTAACAGGAATGAATAGCTCTAATGCGGACATATATTAAAATAAGGAAGTGGACAGATAGATGCTTAGCAATGGAGCTTAGGATGTGAAGTGGATAGGTCTGATACTCTAAATGAAACAGGGAAGTTGAGCCTTTATGTTCAGGTAAGGTCACTTGGATGTCTGAACTATAGGTTTAACTGTAAGATAATGTCTCAACTAACAACCTGGTTACATGGATTGGAATAAATAATGGACAGGGTAGGTTTTAAACAAAATGGCCTATATGGCAGATTGTATAGTGAAAAAGGAAAGGGGGGTCAGCTTGTGAAATTACCTGGCTATATGAACTAAACTAAACCTGCAAATGGGATTGCATCATGTGTGCTTGACTGAGCACGATAGTGCAGGTCATAAAGAGTGATACAGTAGGTCGATTGGCCATTGCTCACTGTTCTAAACATTGGAGCATGCATGCAGAGGTTAGGCTATGCTATCTAGGGTGTTTTAGATATGAACAGCAGTTGTAAACCCATATTTAAAAGACTGCACCACAGAAGGTCAAAAGAAACAGAGAACACAACATAGCCCGATATCCAAAGGCCAAATTCGAATCAAAAACTTAATTCAAGGTGTGTCAAGAGTGTATAGGCATGGGAACATGTCCCTCGTGTCCAGGGAGAGTCCCTCGTGTCCAGAAATGGGACACGTAGTGTCCAAAACCAAATTCAAAATTCTCAGAAAATAGGAAAAATAATCATCGTACAGCCATGTCGAGCGTTCGTGGGCTCGACACAGTACTCGAGGTGGGTCGAGCTTGTGCATAGTAGTTCATCCATAGTAGGGCTAGGATTTCCATACCCTGACCTGGGTCGAACCTGTGTCGTGTCCAAGTTACAAGCCCGTGTCAGAGCCGACTGATCGACTGGGGTTGTACAGTGCACCATCAGTGCGAGAGTGAAAACTCCCAAACCACTAAACCAAATCATGTGAGACTTTGGGGGCAAGTTGTCAGACATTGCCCCCAGGTGTCCACCAATTTTGGTGTCCAACCGAGTCGTGTCGTGTCGAATATGGACGTGTGGCAGCAGGACACTGCACGGGGCCTGTGCGCGGTGTCGTACGTGAGGTGCGTGTCCGATTTGGACACGAAAAATCTACAGAATCGTGCTCAGTCACATACGTTCATAATCTACACATGATTAGCTGCCCAAATATATAATTTTTTTAAAACCAAGAACAAAAAGTTCTAAGAGGCATTTTGTCGAACACCTATGTACATACATTGATACGTGTCCGATACGGACACCAAACGGACACAAAATCCACCTAAATTCTAGGGACAGCTAGAGGACACCAAGATCTAGCCTATATGCAAAGAAATCAGAATAATAATGCAATTTAAGGGATTTTACCTATAGGTACAAATAGCAAGAAAAAGCCCCAAAATGAAGTGTTCCTCCTTGCTAGCTCGGATCCCCAAATTGCTCAAAATCTGAAATTACTCTCCATAAACAGGAAATAGAAGGGTATTAGGCTCTAATGCAAGAAACTAGAGTTAAAATGGATTTAAAATAAGAAATCTATGGATTGGGGGAAGAATGGCTATTTACCTCTTTCTTCAAAACTTGGAAAACTATTAAAAGAGGCAAGAACAAGGAAGAGATTATTGATGGGGAAGGGGGAGCCCTAGTGGCTAGACATAAAGTGAAAATTAGGGTTAAGGTTTAGTCTAATGGGCTATGGGCCTAGTTGCACTAGCTAACTAGCTCAAGTCCTTAGCCTTTGGTCTAATGCAAAAATCCTCCTACTCTCTCCATGAAACATAGACAACTTAAGTCAACCAAGACCAACTTAAGTTAGATTAGGGTCCCTTGCCATGTCAACTAAGTTACCAAAGTCAAGGTCAAAGTCTAGGACAGTCTCTTAAGTCACAGCTAGCAAAAAGTCAAAATTAACAATCACCAATGCAATAAATCCTAAAATAATTCAAAGAGGCCAAATGACCAAAATACTCTCATGCTCAAAAGTAAAATAATCATCCTAATGACATGGTCAAGCTCTAGGTCAGGCAGTCTCTCAGGTTACACTAGCAAAGCATCAAAATCACAAGCCAAGACTTAAAACAGTTTTAAATTGATTTAAAAATTACCAAAAATTATATCATGATTTAAATAGCAATAAAAATGATTATAAATGCAAAATTTAAAAAATACCCTCAGATCAGAAACTGGATGTTACAGCTGTGGACACGTCATGGACACGTGTCAGGCATGCCAACGTATAGACCTATCCTTGGCGAATACGTGGGTGTGTGTACGTGACACGAAGTGTTGTGTGTCGTGTCCTACACGCGTGTGCACTCGTGCACGACGCTGTGATACACTGGATGCACCCCACGTGTTTGAATTGATGTGGACACGTCTGTGTCGTATTTGTGGGACACAATATGACTCAAAGGGCACGTACACATATGTGACACTAATTACCAACCCACTAATTGTGATTTTGTTGATTAATTAGATTCGAATCATTGAATTCCCCAATGTGCTGATACCCGACAGATACACCCTTTACTGAATGATTTTCTGAGTTTTAAATTTTTTTATTAACTAATTTTTATGATGTTAAATGGTTAATTAGATTTACCTACATGTGTATTGAATGATGATTATGTTAGTGTGTGATTTGTGTGAGCAACGGGTTTTGAATTTGGTTTTTGGGTTGCTAACTGATAGGACTGTTCTTATTGAACTGTCATTGACTGAAATATGGTATTCTCCTAACTGTTGGTTCATTCATATTGATTCCTATTTTTCAGTTGAGTTAATTGCTGGGTTCATGGTGGGTTGGTATTGGATTCTTCAGTGGTTGTCATGAGTGGACTGCTATTTGTTTCACACTATTTTGGGTTAATTCATTGCAACATGACACATTCCTCATGATTCCACACACTCATTCACCACATGCACACTCTATTCTAATTATTCCTGTCACTTTGTGTACACACATTACACAACACTGTGGTTTCCCTGTCACACATAAAACACACACACACACATCCACATGCACCTTACCTAAAAACTGAAACTGTTTTCTTCCTATTTAACCCTCACACACCACACAATTCCTGTCACACTATAACCTGTGAATCCGATATCAAAATTTGAGACACACTTATGTCATGATCCCTCATGTACACACTAATCTATACTTGACACAACCCTTTATGACACAAACACACACACAAGCTCCCTATCTAATTCCTGGAAACACTATAGCCTACACACCCTCATCTAATGGATACACACTCAGTTTTTCCCTGTTTCACCAGGACACTTGACACACCAACATGGCTCTCACACATTGACAATCATCTTTCTACACACACGAACACCACAGGACACTCAAACTGAACCTGTTGTCCATTGACCCTCACACACATTACACTCACACATGGCTGGACAATTGCTACACACTGGAATTCTGAGATTGCATATACATTACACTTTTATCCTCACTTTACACATACCGGAGTTAAATTACACTCATTCACTGTTTCATAAAAATTTGAGAATTGAGTTCATCACATTGACACCCTAAACCTGAGGTTGTTCCCTTGACACTCACTTGACACATCACTAATTAACTCACAGTTAACACACACTCACAATTTTCCCCTCTTTACACATGTTCACACAATACTTCACCCCCTTGTTTTTCCTTTTCATACCCTTTATATATATGTAGTACATGTGTTGGTATTCACTCAATTTTCCCTTTTCATATATGTATTCCACACATATTGACACTCTTTCACCCTCTTTTATCTCTCTATCTCTCTCTATATAATTTGTATATTAATGAGATATACGTATATATATATATATATATATATATATATATATATATATATATATATATATATATATATATATATATATATATATATATATATTATCTATATGCTTGATAATTAGTAATGTGGTATAAATATGTGTATGATATTTATATTAAATTAGTGTATATATATTGTGTGGGAATGTGTGATATAGACTATATATATGGCACATAGCCTATGTGTATGGCATAAATGCACATGTGGATTGGTGTAGATAGACTGGTATGACCTTATGATGTGGTGTGTTTGCTAGAATAGGCTGGTTAGGCTTAGTGAGACTTGTTTGGATTAGGCTTGACCTAGTTGACCTAGTTTGACTAGTGTAGTTGACTAGAGTTGACCAAGGGTTGACTTTAGCCTAGATTGACCCCGAACATCATGTAGATGCATTGTAGCAGTCTATTTTTAGATATGTAGTGACTTGTACTATTCTATAGGAGACAGACACCACTCCTCGGACAGTATATTCTCTTCAGATATTCAGGATACCAGGCGAATACATTCTCTGATCATTTCATAACTTGCTTAGAATTATTTTACTGCTCTAGTTTATCTTATTTGATGATGTCACGATATTATCACGGATTGGTACTATATGGATAACTACATTGAGATGTTATCCTCCTCGGGAGCATCGGATACATCATGTCGTATGTTTCATGTATATCATGTATTCCTCGCTCTCATGTTATTCATGTTTCTCATGTGCTTTATGCTCGTTCATGCATTCTCGTGTACTCTCATGTACTCTCATGTTCGGTCATGTTTCTCATGTATCTCATGTATAACCTATACTTCATGTGCACTCATTTATGAGCCCTCATGTATACTTCATGTGCACCCATTTATGGGCTTTCATATGAAAATCTTGCATTACTATATAGGAAGAAAGAGTTTGGAGGATTATGTCAAAACATACGGCTTAGAAAATTATGACATGTTAGTTTTTCGACACCCGCGGTAACATGGTTGTCACATTAAGGGTCTTTGACAAGGTAACATGTTGTCAAAAGATATATCCTTATAGTTCTTCTACGGATGTTGAAGAAAACCTCTGTACTTCCTTCGGGTCATGCCGTCGGCTGTGCTGCTTCTCCCTCCTCTTCCTGCCCACTTTTTCTCCCCCGACTCTAGACTTGAGGTGGATATCATATGTGGCTGAGAGAGTCAAATAAGAAGAAGGGAAGTAGGGAGGAGCAGATGGGTCCAGAGCCATGGTGGAGGAGAGAAGAAGGAAGATGCTTGATCAGAACGAAGGAATTGATGGATGGAAGAGAACTAGAAAGCAATGATCCTTCCTGTTATGAGAACTGTGAAGAGTGAGGAAGGAGAGGGGGTCTTTGATTTTTGTGTTCATCATCATTAGAGGGAGCAGCACTGGAAAAGTTGTGACGTTGATAGCATGAGAGAGGGAGAAGATGAATAGAGGGAGGGAAGTGGCCGCATGCCTTTGGCTCACTCGAGCGGTAATTGTGCGTCATCTGGTGGCGCTCCTCCAACTCCGGGTCCAGCTCCATGTGATCAGTAGTTTCATTTTTACATTTTTAGACTGTACTATATTTTTGACTTTGTACGTATTTGGGAATATTCAGTTTTTTCGTTGAGGATACTGAGTTTGTTCGTATTTGCGGATATTGATTTGGTTTGTTGAGGATATTATATATTGATATTGTTCGTTACGGATAGTATTTTTTTTGTATATTTTTTGTATATTCTGGAATGTATTGTGTGTGCCGGTGTTGAGTGTTCCACCGAGGGGGTCGGCGAACCCAGGGATTGAATTCTGTATTTTGTATTTTGGATTCTGTATTTTTGGCTCCAGCTCCAGCTCCATTTGCATTAATCTACGGTACGACATTGTGATCAGGACATAGTTCCTGCAGCCATTCGACTGGCGAGACAGAAACTATGTAGCCATAGATAAAGTTGACTGTCCTCCGACCCTCATCCCTCGGCAATGATGATACGATAACCTATCACTATATCTTATATAGTAGTAGATGATGTTTTAGTATTACATTATGTGAGTTCATCTTGATTCTGTTATATCCTTCAGATACTAGATACGATAAGAACATATACTACACCATATGTACATAACATAGATGATTCACACTAATGTATGCTAGAATGAATTTTGGGTTGTGTTCTGAGCCATCCGTTCTCACACTTAAAATACATAGGAATTAGTAGTGTGAGAGCGCAGGAGAGAGTAAGAGCGCCGGAGGGGGGAGGAGAGAGAGTAAGAGAGTAAAATGGTACGACATGGTGAATTAGTACTGTATTTTGGCTCCAGCTCCAGCTCTATTTGCATTAATCTACGGTACGACATGGTGATCAGGACATAGTCTCTGCAGCCATTCGACTGGCGAGGCAGAAACTATATAGCCGTAGATAAAGTTGATGTCTATTTTAAAGTATTATAATTAAGAAAATTTGGATTATTTGTGGGAATTTTGGAATATTTGTGCTATGATCGGATTATAACGACGGATATTAGGTTACTCTTCAGGATAATTGATGTCTATTTTATATTAATTTGGTTTGGCCTATATGATTCTTGGATAATTGATGTGCATTAAATTCGAATGTGCATATTTGGTCTATGTGATTCTTGGATAATTGGTGTGCATTATATATTTGGTCTATGTGATTGTTGGATAATTGGTGTGCATTATATACTGGTTTGGTTTATGCATATTTTTGTGAACAGGAAAAGTGCTGCAATTTTTTTCAAAAAAAATCTTATTTAGCGACGGACTAGTGACCGGTTAGCGACGGATATTTCCAGTTTCTGACTACATTTGCATTAATCTACGGTACGACATGGTGATCAGGACATAGTCCCTGCAGCCATTCGACTGGCGAGGCAGAAACTATGTAGCCGTAGATAAAGTTGACTGTACTTCGACCCTCATCTCTCGGTAATGATGATACGACAACCTATCACTATATCTTATATAGTAGTAGATGATGTTTTAGTATTACATTATGTGAGTTCATCTTGATTCTGTTATATCCTTCAGATACTAGATACGATAAGAACATATACTACACCATATGTACAAAACATAGATGATTCACACTAATGTATGCTAGAATGAATTTTGGGTTGTGTTCTAAGCCATCCGTTCTCACACTTGGAGATAAATCGAATTTTTGCTATTTTATCTGACACACAAATACCGCTCGAGTGAGCCAAAGGCATGCAGCCACTTCCTTTCCTCCACCGCCGTATCTAGTGGAGGAGTATATTCTTCGGTTGCAGCAGGGATTACCACTACCGGGCAATCGAACTCCTCCTCCTTAAAGTATTGTAATTAAAAAAAATTAGAATATTTGTGGGAATTTTGGAATATTTGTGATATGATCGGATTATAACGACGGATATTAGGTTACTCTTCAGGATAATTGATGTCTATTTTATACTAATTTGGTTTGGTCTATATGATTCTTGGATAATTGGTGTGCATTAAATTCGTATGTGCATATTTGGTCTATGTGATTCTTGGATAATTTGTGTGCATTATATATTTGGTCTATGTGATTGTTGGATAATTGGTGTGCATTATATATTGGTTTGGTTTATGCATATTTTTGTGAACAGAGAAAGTGCTGCAATTTTTTTTCAAAAAAATCTCATTTAGCGACGGACTAATGACCGGTTAGCGACGGATATTTCCAGTTTTCGACTACTTTTCGACAGAATTTTCGTCACTAACTGGAGATTTAAAACTGTTTCCAGGTAGCGACGGGTGGTCGACGGAATATCCGTCGGCCACGTTCTGGTGTTATATAGTTCGACGGAATAGCGACGAAAAATCCGTCGACAAGGTTCTGGAAAAGCTTGACATTTTCAGAACATTGGCGACGGATAATCAGCCACAAATCAGTCGCTCTCTCGACGGTGTCGCGACGAAAAATCCGTCGCCAAGGTTCTGGAAATGTCAAAAATTTCCAGAACATGGTCGACGGATAATCCGTTAGTATTCCGTCGCTAATCCGTCCTTTGTTAGCGGCGGTGATCGACGGACTAGCGACGGAAAGATACCCTCTGATACACTGTTAGGACGGTTTACCGACGGAATATCCGTCGCTAGTGTCTACACAGTTAAGTATTTAATACTTGAAATGGACGAAAGCCCGTCGAAAAGTCATCGCTAATGCATCGTATTGTGAAGATGAAAAGCCATCGCTATTCCGTCGCTCTTCGACTACTTAGCGACGGATCATTATTAGCGACGAGCTGATTGCCGACGGATGGGCGACGGATGTGGCCGTCGCTAAATGGACATATTTTGGTAGTGTATGTATGTGTATATTTATATATATATATATATATATATATATATATATATATATATATATATATATATATATATATATATATTATCTATATGCTTGATAATTAGTAATGTGGTATATATATGTGTATGATATTTATATTAAATTAGTGGATATATAATGTGTGGGAATATGTGATATAGACTATATATATGGCACATAGCCTATGTGTATGGCATAAATGCACATATGGATTGGTGTAGATAGACTGGTATGACCTTATGATGTAGTATGTTTGCTAGAATAGGCTGGTTAGGCTTAGTGAGACTTGTTTGGATTAGGCTTGACCTAGTTGACCTAGTTTGACTAGTGTAGTTGACTAGAGTTGACCAAGAGTTGACTTTAGCCTAGATTGACCCCAAACATCATGTAGATGCATTGTAGCAGTCTATTTTACTATTTTAGACATGTAGTAACTTATACTGTTCTATAGGAGACAGACACCACTCCTCGGACATTATATTCTCTTCAGATATTCAACATACCAGGCGAGTACATTCTCTGATCATTTCATAACTTGCTTAGAATTATATTTCTGCTCTAGTTTACCTTATTGGATGATGTCATAATATTATCATGGATTGGTACTATATGGATCCCTACATTGAGATGTTATCCCCTTCTGGAGCATCGGATACATCATGTCGTGTGTTTCATGTACATCATGTATTTCTCACTCTCATGTTATTCATGTTTCACATGTGCTTCATGCTCGTTCATGCATGCTCGTGTACTCTCATGTGCTCTCATGTTCAGTCATGTTTCTCATGTATCTCATGTATAACCTATACTTCATGTGCACTCATTTATGAGCCCTCATGTATACTTCATATGCACCCATTTATGGGCCTTCATGTGAATTTCATATACACTCATTTATGAGCCCTCATGTATACTTCTTGTGTACCCATTTATGGGCTTTCATGTGAAAATCATGTGCGTAACATAACTTGTCTGGATCCTTGTGTATTGATTGGGGTATGGAAAAGTATCAATAGTCTTGTAAACAATCCAAAGTAGTATATCCATGTGCGTCTCTTTAGTATATTCATGTGCAAATCCAGCCGTTCACATGTCGACTTTGTACTCTAAATCACTAGTCATTGGTAGCTCTCTACTTATAGTAGATATTTCTATTACAGTTCTCTCTCTATTTACATCATGTACTTTCTTTCAGTTTCATGTATCGTACTCTCTTGTATGTTTATATTTTCTAACCTGTTATGATCTGCGTGAGATGTATTGTGAACGCTCCCGTCCTGACTGGACCTGTTAAAATTTTTACAGAGGACGAGGATGGCTCTGGCGTCTATCTATTATGGTACAGCTATAGACAACACTTGTGACTTGGACCCACTTGCAGTAGAGGATTTGCCACCAGTGGTTTAGACTGCTAGCTTAGACTCTTACCTTGTCTTTCTTATTGATACATTATTGTATATATTGGGAGTTGTTTTATCTGGATGTTGTGGAGATGTTATCATAGACACCTAGACTTTCATCTATTGTATCTTTTGTGTGGATTTCAGTTCATATCTATCTATCATTTTATCGTATTCTACCTTATATATGATTGAGACTGTATTTGCTATGTCACCTCCATTCGGAGTGTATATACTGTACATGCATCTTATATATTATTAGATGATTGACCTAGGACAGCGTTCTACTGCCGACACTGCGGCGTAGGCTGGACGTACCCACGTCTCGTGCCCTTACTCTAGGGTGCGGGTCGTGATAACATTCTTTGATAGTATTTCTGTTTTATGATATCCTCTATGTTTTTTGTATTTAGAGTAGATATCCTTGTTCTCTTGTCACATTGTTCACATGTATTGGTGTTTGTCTGGATCCCGTCATGAGATGTTATTCCTTGTATTTCTTGGTATATCCTGTGCAAGTCTTTCCTTGTTCCTTGTGCATTGTATAGACATAATTCCTGCGAAGGCTCGCTACCTCCTCGGAGAATCATGTGCCATGACATGTCATTACTGGATCCACTTTACTGCTCGGGGATGGGGGTACTTAGCGTAGATATGTGATCATTTTTTCTCCTGTAATTCATGTTCCCTGAGAGTGTTAGCCATACACTTCACGTATGACTAGCCAGGCCTTTTTCTCATGTACAACCCAAGTCGATCACATGTTTGAAACTAATACTAAACTCACATAGATATAGTTCCAGATTTTCTTACATGATATATACTGTTTTTTTGTTCTTACATTCAGTTACAGTCTTGATATGCCTTACCATGATTCATGTACACATTATTTTACCTTGTATATTCTCTCTATTTACTGCTATATTTTTAATATCGTCTAACTAGAACTGTTATTTGAGATTTGTGCTCGTTCCATCCTGACTGGATATGTTGACAAAATTTTACAGATTATGGCGAGGACGAGTGTCCTACCTACTACGGTCCTCATGACGTAGTTGGCCTAGACTTGGAGACCCTAATTCAGCAAGGGTTAGCTCCAGCCGATGGAGCTTTAGAGTAGCTTAGCTGGTTTAGTTTGGTACTAGACTTTGTCTCCAGATTACATTTTGGCTTGTTATTATTTTAGTAATTGTATTAGAGATTGTTGACTCTGTGACTCTGGACTTGTATTATTTCTGTGTTGGATCTTCTAGATGATATTTTATATCTTGTTGTCTTTATCTTTCGATATCATCTATATTTCTTAGAGCTTGTGATTGAGTATATTATATTGTCATTGCTTGTCCTCCATTCGGAGTTGACCGTTCTCGACAGGTTTTGATATTATAATTGTTGTTAGATAGTAGACCTAGACAGCGTTCTACGCCATTTCTGCGACGTAGGCTGGGACGCTGTCATCTTACTTCGGGTGCGGGTCATGACGGTCGCTAAACAGCGAGTCCATCTGTGGGTCAGAATGGGACGTCCATGCATGAAAATTCAACAGCTTGGACGCCGCATGGACGGTCGAGTACCGGCACCATTCTACCACGGGTATAAACGACGGCCGACCGTGCAGCCCATCGTGCGACGCCGTAATGATGTCGAAAAGACATCATAAGGACGTCGTACGCATAGAACGGGTGGTTGGGCGGCATCGGCTGACGTAGGCGTCATGAAGATGTCGAGGGCGCTTTCGATGTCGTAGGCGAAGTGGGGCGTTGAGTTGCGGGCGTCGAAAGATGGCGGCCGACTCGTAGAGCTCTGGAGCACGCGAAGTACATGGGGCGTGTGTGTGGGCGATTATGCAAAAGCCAATGCAGATAAGATACACACGAAGAGTCTAAAATGACATAACGACCGGCTATAAATCATGTGAGGGGAGACACGATTTAATTGAACTCGTACGTGCTGGATAAAAGATAAAAAAGGCTTATTTTGGTAGTGAGATTCCACCCAAGAAAATATGAGAAACTCAATATGATTATGTAGTGCCCCGTCCCTACATCGTGCCTCATTCTTGTCTATGGGGTGCGTGAGAAAGGAACACTGTCGATATCGATTCGGTCAGGACCGATAGGTCAAAATCGGCCGAGTCGATCGAAACAGGAACGGTTGAATTAAGATCCATTCCACGTTATGGAATAGCTTCTTCGGAACCAATTCCCATATTCAGCGGGTTACGTCTCGAGGATTGGCTCTGCGGCTGAGTCGGCAGAAACCTCCTGTTGCTCTGGTTTTTATGCCACACTTGAATTGCTTTGGCTTTGGTTTTCGTGAATGCATTTTTCGTGAATGTTTTCGGTGGGTTTTCGTAGCACGTTTTCGAGATTCGCATTCATATCAAATATCCTTGAATTATACAGTATTCTAATCAGTTGCTTATGCGATTGTAGGTGATCGCGTAGGCGATGTCAGCGCAGCCAACCGGACGCTCGCTTGAAGCAAGCCTAAGGCGAGTGGCTGACCTCCTTCGCCTCGTCCCTCTACTTCAAAACTCAATATGTGACGTAAAATGAATGCTTGTCATAATAGTGTAGAATCAAAGAAATCGTAGCACGATTCTTCACAAAACACTCGTTATCAACTGCTGGTATTGGAAATAGAAAACATGTTCCTTATGCAAATCCACTTAGCCTATGCAAAGCAATGAATGAATCGATTAACGTTTATCGCAACGATACGGCTAAGTAAGCAAAACGGTCATTGGACAACATGTCGACAAGGTGTAGTTTTCTCGAACGGTTGTCTAGGCCAAGGGACCGATTCGGCCCGGGAGGAACGAGAATAGCAAGCGCCAACCCTTCATCGGCGTGAGTTATGCGGGCACTTTCGCACAGGGCTCGCTACCCAACGTGAAAGGGGCGTCGTCTAACCAATGCTATAGTCCGCGATGGCTTGACATTGCCAGTGGCCTTCACACCCGTTTTCACTGCTTAACAAGTGCACGGGACACGAAATGAATATGATAGTGGCTTAATGTTATACAGTTAGAATGCTTGCCTCAAAATATGTTAACATACAAATCGAGCAGAATGGTTAGAAAGATTATTGAAATAGCTAGCTAACTTATTTACGAAACTTCTTAAATCAAATGCAGAGCTTGTATTTAATTAGCCACTCGCCAGTACTTGTGTTTTGTACTGATCCTCGCTCTTTGCAGGTCCCGCGAACCAGGAAGGATGCGCCAACTAGCTCGGCGACGTTCGTGACTTTTGAAGCTTCGGCCGTACGTCGAAGACTTTCTCTGCGACTACCCTTTTGAAGGCTCTCGACAGTCCAAGGAAGATGACTCAGCGTCCCTCCCATCCAGGTCACTGGAGTACTTTGTTGTATATTGAGGGATGTGTACATTGTATGGAATGGCTATCTCATCGACACTCTTTTGTAATCGAGTCATGTTGTAGCTCAAGCGGCAATGAGTCTTATATCGGAGTCTGTAAAAGATGTTCACTATCAATAAAGATCTAGTTTCCTTTACTTATTGTGTGAATCAATTTGTCTGCGTACTCTCTTAGATCTCATATCTCGGATTACCTTATGACTATGCCTTGTGCGATCGCAAATTAGGTTCGCACGACATCACACCCGGGGGACGACTATCGATTCGACGGAATCGGGGCATGACATAACGGTATCAGAGCACGGCTTTACGTACTTGGCCTCCAGTGTCGAGTTTCTAGTCTCAAACTGTTGACCTCGTATCGTTGAGAAGAGTTGTTCCATACGCGGAACCCAGGACATTTTTTGAAACTAACGAGAGTTGCCTTCTCTTTTTCCATGCAGTTGCGGGAGCTCAGGCGGAAGACGAGACGAGCGCTTCCAGCGGCTCGAGTGCTTCTAGACCCGAGCATTCCGTTAACCCAATGAGAATGACGCCTGCTGTAGTCGGACCTTCCGACGACCCGATGCAACGTATGCTGCAGATGCTTGAAATACAGCAACGTCAAAACGAGCTCCATCGTCAGCAAGCGAAGGTTCGTCAGATCCAATTTGAGAATCGGTTCGAGGCTCAATTCAAGTTGCAGCTGCAGCAGCTAAACACCCACCAGCAGATCGTACAGTCGGTCGTGGGCAACAACAACAATTCAACGATGACGCCTGCCGTGACCCAGCCTGCGGTTCGATCCAACGAAGCCGAACCAGAGGTGCCCGTGCTCTCACCTGCGGCACCGAGAAGTTCCAACTTTGACGTGTCAAAATTTACAAAAAGCTGTCGTACTTCCTTCAACGGCACAGAAGATCCCTCCGTGGCGATCGACTGGTTGGAGGAGCTGGAAGACAAGTTTGACCTTCTGGGTGTCGAAGACTCGAATAAAGTCGCGTGTGCTCAACTTCTACTTCGAATGAACGCGCACGATTGGTGGGCTGTACAGAAGCGGGCTATTCGACATAAAGACGAGACGGCGGCGATTTAATAGGCGATATTCAGAAACGCGTTTGAGACTGAATATCTTTCTGCAGCCGTGCGATAGATAAAAAAACGAGTTTATGCAGTTGACGCAAGGGAATATGACTGTACGACAATATACGGCTGAATTCAACAAACTGGCCAAGTTTGCTGGAGACTATCTACCTACTACTGCAAGTCGAGCTAAATGATTCGTAGTGGGCCTGTGTTCCACTATCCGTGCTCATATCTCGGTGCCTGAATACAAAACCATGGGCGAGGCACTCAACCATGCCCTCCGTCTGGAGTCCGAGTATCCTCCTACTACTACCGGCGCTGTTCACTTTAATAACAAACGTCATAGTAATGCGGGAGGCAACAACGCACACAAGCGTCAAAATTGCAGCAGCGGATGCGACAACCAGACGAAGGATCGAGTAGTCTGCGAGTTCTGCCACAAGGAGGGGCACATGGCCGTCGAGTGCCGATTTAAGAACGGGGCATGTTTCGTTTGCGGCAACAAAAATCACGTCGCAAAGAACTGCCCGAAAGCTAGGCCGAACCAACGCCCCCAACAACACCATCAGAACCGAGGCCAAGCACCTCGGGCTCCATCGACCGTACAACCGAATTGTGAGACTCGTCTCACAGTATCGGTATTTATATACGGATACGTATTTTATAGTGTATTTCGTATTTTCTTGATTTTCGTAATGCTTTAAAAATTTTCTAACTTATAGATTTTCTTCTTGGCCGACATACTGCCAGTATACCGGAGTATACCAACGGCATACAGTCCAGACAGATTTTCCACATTTTAGATATTTTCGATTTTAGATATTTTCATGAATAGTGTTTTCGATATTTTCGTGAATAGTATTTTAGATATTTTGATGAATAGTGTTTAGATATTTTTGTGAATAGTGTAGATGCACCCTTTTACCTATTGGATATTTGGTTTTGTTTCGATGGTTAGGATTGACTTAGATTTTGACATGGATCACGATCCGACGGCTAAGATTAATTCTCCCTTCTATATATATCATTTCACTTTCTCTCTCCTCTCTCTTTTCATTCTCTTCACTCTCTCTTCATTTCTTCTTCCCTCTCTCCCCCTTGGAGCTTGCCAAGAGCTTGGCCTTGAGGCCTTGGGTGTGGTGTCTAACCCCCCTAGGAGGAGGAGTAGAAGATTAGGCTTGGAGCTTAACCTAGGCAAGTACATCTTGCCAAATCCATGAACCATATTATTTTGTTGTCATTTTTGTTTCCCTTGGTATTAAATGCTTAGAATTTTCCTAAACTCATTTTGTAAAATATGTTTTCCTTATGATTCTCGTATATATGCATGTTTCCAAAATTTGTTTAAGCAAGGTTTTGATTTTCTATTAAAACCCAATATGGACTTAGTAGAAAACTTGGTATCAAGAGTGATACTAGTGTTACCATCATGGATCTTGGTCATATATACATATATGAGGCCCTTACATAGTTTGTATATCATGGATTTTGAGTTTGGTGGCAATCGGAACCCGTTTTGGTGTCCCGAGAACCTCTGTTTGGTAGTATTTTGAGGTATTGATCTATCAAATGTTTTGATTTGTGAAAACTAATACTTCCATGTTGTAGGAAATTCAATTATATGCAATTTTGACTTTTAAAAATCTGAATTTCGATTTAAAACAAAGTTTTTATGGCCGAAACAAGTTTTGAGTTCAAAAAATCAACTTTCTGTGACGGTTCGGAAAATCCGTCGGAAATCCGCAGAAATCCGTCGGAAAATCCGAACTTGCACCACAAAACTTGCTGTTTCAATCCGGAAAATCTGCCGGAAATCCGCAGTAATCCGTCGGATAATCCGGTTAGGCTGTTTTTGTCTGTTTTTGCCCGTTTTTGATATTTTCTTCGATTGTAATGATTTCTTAACATGATAAGATGATCTTGCCCAGTTAGATAATGATTGTACATCCTATATAGACTTGATACTAGCACATGTTCAACCATTTTATGAAATGTACTTAGCCTTGATTATTCTTCTCCACATGCCATGATATGTCTTTGATAGATTCTTTCTTACAAGCTATGGTAATTGTTACATGTCTTCCTTGCTTACATGATAGTGGCCTGTCGTGGCGCACTCTTCTTACATGTCTTCTTCGCTTACTAGATAGTGACCCGTCGTGGTGCACTCTTGTACATGTCTTTCTTTTCTTACATGATAGTGGCCTGTCATGGCGCACTCTTGATTCCAGTACATGTCTTGCTCCTTGATAGTGGCTCGTCGTAGCGCACTCCTGGCTTCTTGTCTGTTATATTTTCTTGTTGTGGCTTGTTATGGTGCACATTCTCGTTATTGTCCAGTCTTGCATGCTCATGTCTAGGATGGATTCTGCGGAATGCCACATCCAGAATCCAAGAAAATGGTAAGGATTATATAACTAGATTGATCATTAGAACATGGGTGGGGAGGATTTCCCAGTTACCTGTTGTCTTTGGTCTAGGTCGTTATAACATTTTAATTTAAGGGTTTGGAGCTATCCGTCGAGATGAGCACTCTCCCAGCTTCACCGTCGCGTGGGAGCACAAAGTCACACTTGTAATCACTTTCCGGCATGACCAATAGGTGGCAGCAGGCAGGTAACCGGACTTAGAATTCTCAAACTTGCATTTGTTAGTAATTAGGATTGTGACAACCCTAGTTAGCTAATGTATAAAGCCGTACTCATTGCTTGGCCGTGACTTTTGTATGGAGTCCAGTCTAGTCTAGTTTGTCTAGGCAGTGTCCGGATTTGTTTATTTCAGTACATCTTTGTTTATGCTTTATTTTTTTCGGTAAATGATTAGATACTAAAGTTCTGTTCAGGAGAAGGGTTACAACCCCGGTCCTTGTTTGGTTTACGGGTTGTAACTTGGGTTTCAGAATAGTTCCTAAGTCATCTTATCATTTGTCGTTCTATATAGTATCTTACATGCTCACATGTCTCAGTTACCCTACATGCTCACATATTCCAGTTATCTTACATGCTCCAGTTACATGACATGCTCACATGCTCCAGTTACATGACATGCTCACATGCTCCAGTTACATAACATGCTCACATGTTCTAGTTACTTAACATGCTCACATGTCTAGTTTATGTTTCATGTTCATATGCTTACTTTTCCTTATATGTACACAGTTTATATTACGTCACATGTCCTTTACTTTATGCTACATGTCGCTTTACTTATTGTCCTTCTATTCTTGGTATAAGTGCATTAGTAGTGCACGAGTCTCGATTAGTACTTACTCATCTCTTTCTCTATCCATTGCTATGATTTGCATGCTAGTTTTAGTTCATAGTTTGGCTTCCTTTGTGGTACTAGCTACTGGGGGTCTGACCCCACTGGTTTTGTTTGGCCAGATCTGATAGAGGAGCCCAGAGGATCTTTCGTACCTTCCACTCGTTGGTGATTACCCAGAGCACCAGAGTACCTTAGTGGGTTTTCTATTTCATTCTCCCACTAGTTATGTACATTATTCTTTTGTGGCGTTTAGCCTCCGAGCACGTGTTTAGCTCGTGTTTTGGACTTGACATTTAGCCTACGGGCCAGAACATGATTTGCGTATTCTAAACTATAGCTAGAGCTTATCATGTATGACTATTCCTCTTGCTAGTCTTCACTCTATATTACTAGCTTCATGATCATTGATATATGATAGTTTGGGACGCTTTACTATTTTATATTCTAGTTGATCTTACTTCTTGTACATTGTTTACTACCTGTGATTGAGATACCTAGGATTGCTTGACCTAGGATCGACTGTTGGCTTGTAGTAGTAACCCCCATCTATACAGCTTATACGTTATTTCGGAGTACTGGAGTACTTTGGTATACGTAGCTGGCCTGGACCGTCCCTACTTGCCAGTATTCTGGTTCTGGGGCATAATATACCGAATGGCCAGGACCGTCGCCCCAATGCTCAGGGCCGCATCTAGGCCATGACTCGTGACGAAGCGTTCGCATCCGATACAGTCGTGACAGGTATACTGCAATTCAATAATAAACCTGCTCGTGTATTGTTTGATTCAGGTGCCACGCATAGTTTTATATCGGCGGACTTTGTCGCCGAGCACAAATTCTCCTTGACACCACTGGGCCTCGATCTCTCTGTTAACGTACCGTCGGGCATGCCACTACTTGAAAACTTAGTCTGCGGAGACGGAATCATCTATATAGGTGGTCAAAAGGTCAGTCTCGATGCGATAGTTCTAAATATTAAGGACTACGATATCATTCTGGGGATGGATTGTCTCGGTCCGTGCAACGCAACCATAGACTGCACTGAAAAGAGGGTCACATTCCGCATACCTGGAGTGCCTGAATTCTGCTACTCGTGTGGTGAGGCATCGCTGACCTGCATGGTGATCTCTGCAATATCTGCTCGACGGATGCTGTATTTCGAGTGCGAAGGCTATCTAGCTTCCGTTCGAGACATACGTGTAAGCCCCTATTTTTTAAAATTTACTTAATTAGTATTAATTAATTTTTAAATGTCAAATTTAGCCTTAAAATAATTATTAGGATTTTTAGGAATTTTTCTAGAATTTTTAAATAATTTTTAAATGAGTTTTAAATACAAAAATATCAATTTGCAATTTTCTAAAATATTTTAATATCATTTTGTAATTTTTAGAATTATTTTAATATGGTTTTGTAATTTATTAAATTATTACAATATTGGTTTGCAATTTCCCAATTGTTATGTGCAAATTTTATTTGCACATAAACAGTGCGGCATGGGTTATGCAAATTTTTATATGCATTTATCTACCTTAGGGACCTATCTGTAATTACCTAAAGTCTAGGGGGTTTCTTGTAAAACCTAATCTACCCACCCCCGACGACCGAGCTGCCCCCCCCCCCCCGACTGCCCGACGACCGCCACGACTGGCCTGCCCCCGCCATTTTCGGCCAGCGCACGCCTCCCCGACCGACTCAACCCCCTATTAAAACCCCCTCACTCCCCTCAGCTCGACCACCCCCACTTCGACCCATCACAGCCGACCACAGCCCCCATCTTCCCCAATTAAATCTCGCCGCAACCCTAACTCCGGCGAGCCTCGTGCAGCCCCCACGAGAGCGCCACCGCCCACAACCACCACCATCCGACGCGCCGCGATTAGCCGCACCCAGCGCCACCCGAGCGCCACCGCCCCGACCACTCCACCGCCGTCCAGCACACCCGAAACTCCCCCAATTATCGGACACGTAAGTGGCAAGTGTCGAAACGTGTCGTGCGTATCTCGTGTCCACGTATGTGGTTCGCCGTGTCCTGGCGAGCACGAGGGTAGGACTGGACACAACAAACTCGTATCGTGCGTGTCGAAATCGACACGGACACGTAAACTCCTGTGTCCCTAACTGTCAGGACAAAGGATTTTTATTTTTTTTTATGTGTAATTAATTCTAAAACCTAAATAAAACTAACTAAAACCCTAACTCTAACACAACCAGCGGGCTGACCCCTTGGCCAGCCTGACCCGACTCAGAAACACCCCCCCCCCCCTGCGCTCTCAGTGGCTCGAGTTCGAGCCCCCCCCTTTTGCTGTTGTTTCTTTTTCTTTTTCTTTTCTTTTTTTTGTTATTTATATATATTTATATATATATGTATATACATATATTTGTATATATATATGTATTATTATATTGTATTATATATATATATATATATATATATATATATATATATATATATATATATATATATGTATATATATATATATTTATATATATATGTATATACATATATTTGTATATATATATGTATTATTATATTGTATTATATATATATATATATATATATATATATATATATATATATATATATATATATATATATATAGTACTTTATTATAATATGTATGTATGTATATGTATATATATATATATTTTTTGTATTTATGTACATATATGTATATATGTTCATGTGTATATATATTATTATTACATATATACTATTATATATATGTATACAATATTTGTGTGTATATATATATATATATATATATATATATATATATATATATATATATATATATATATATATATATGTATTTTTAACATATGTATGTATATATCCATTATGTAAATGCCTATATATTTATATGTAAATATAAATATTGTAGATATACATTTTATATATATTTCACTCTACCTAGTGTACATTATCTTTATAAAATAATTGTCATATTTTTATAACTACTATGTATAATTTTGCCCTATTAAAATATTAATATTTATTATATAATTTTTATGTCTTTGTATTTTTTGTGTATTTAAATTACTGCAACCATTTGGTGTCCAAGCATAGCATGGATTTTTGGGCCCAAATGTGTTTTCACACATTCAAGACCTGTACAAGTCATATTGGACTTGATTCATGGCATTGGGTCCTGTATTTGAACTTTGGTTCAAACTATGTACATGGACAAAATACGAAGATAATTAATTATTTAATTTCAGATTGTGTGCAATGCTGTTTTTGAATTTCTAAAAATACTTTAATTGTTGTTAAAATAGTATTTAGATACTACGTTAATTTAGCTAATTTAGTATAATTTTTATAGTATTTAATTTACAGTTTTGCCACTAGTTTGGCATATGAAACCAAAACTCATTTTCTGTATACTTAGGAAAACTGATTTTTATAAAATACTTGTACTGGTTAATAAATTCCAGAAAAATTATAGTAAATTTCTATAATTAACGAGGATCATTTTGGTACTTTGTTTTATGTAAAATTAAGCTTTTTTGTCTATCTCAAAAATTGTTGGAAAACAATGTTCATTTGATTTATTTATTGAATAATTACGACTTGTAACTTTTTGTGTTATTTTGAGTTTTAGCCGTGTTGAACCTCACCCCTCACTAGTGTAAAGACCCTAGAAAGTTAGTTATAGTAGTGTGTCACCCCACATTGGTCTCCTATACTAATGTTACCATTTTGGCTAGGTGTCCAGTCACAAGTCGTGTTGCACCAATTAGTGTCTTAGTGTTTTAGCTTAGTATAAAAACTAAGTTTATGTATTTATTTCTACAGTGACGAGTTACCAGACATCTATAGCACTTTTATCGCAGCTTGCTTGCTTTGCTTTGCTAGAGGCAAGTACTTTCTATGAACTTTACATACTGCTATAAACCATAAACTGTGATTCACCAACTATGTTAAATGCTGATCCTTGGGGTAGCAAGTTAAAATTTTGCATGTTGTATTACTTTCAGTCTCTGCCATGTTTAGGATAGTTTTCATATCTCTCACATGTTTAAACAACGGGTTAAGAGGAAACTGCTAGTAAAGTGTACGTGATCATGACCCCCTTCTCCGTATGTATTTACCGAGCACCGTTACATTCTATATGTATCTGTATCGTATGTCTGGTCCCGCGTTTGTGTATAGATATACACCGATGCCGTTATGTGTACGTATGTGCACATCAGAAAATTGATATGTACCGCTGTACATCCTGATTACCTATTGACTGATCACTCACCTACTACAGTTTTAAACTTTAAAATGAATATCTATTGCCATGATAAAATGTACCTAAAACTGAACAAACATGATATGGCATTTCTTTTCATCACATGATCAGTATTATATGTTTGTTAGATTCAGTACTTGCTCCCGTCCTGACAGGATAACGTTGTAGGTATCCTTACTGAGGAGGAGTTACTCTGCGACTCATATTATGGTGATACTGTCGAGGACCCGGCTTTGCTTTACGAGGATGTTCCTGCGGGAAAACTCGCCTAGTTTGCGTAGTCAGTTGGGATACTTAGTGTAGTCATGTATTAGACTACGTGTTTTATAACTGAACATGTATCCAGTTTTATATTTCAGACTTGTACTTTGGACGTTTTACTATATGAGACGACTTTTGTGTTTGGAGCATTTATGACTTTTCTTCACTTATAGAACTGTTAGCACATTTAGTCTTATCCTGTTGTCTTTAGAATAGCTTACTACATTTTATCTCAAGCGTAGGCAGGACATGACTCGGCCCGGCCCAACAATTTGGGTAGCGGGTCATGACAATGTGACAGGATGGTGCAAACTCGGATTAGACCGACGTTGTGGCAGAATTCTCCAATGTGTTCCCGGACGAGCTGTCCGGCATACCACCCGATCGAGAGATTGAGTTCACTATCGAGACATTCCCCGACACTCGACCGATCTCGAAAGCCCCGTACAGAATGGCCCTTGCAGATCTAAAAGAACTCAAGGTGCAGTTACAATAGTTGCTCGACAAGGGATTCATTCGATCCAGCGTCTCGCCCTGGGGAGCGTCTGTGCTGTTTGTCAAGAAGAAGGATGGCTCTATGCATATTTGTATCGACTACCGCGAGCTAAATAAAGCCACCATCCGGAACAAATACCCCCTGCCCCGCATAGACGATCTGTTTGATAAGCTTCAAGGAGCCACGATGTTCTCGAAAATTGATCTGCGTTCAGGTTACCATCAACTCAAGATCAAGCCGGACGATGTGTCGAAGTCTGCCTTCTGCACTCGATACGGCCATTACGAGTTCCTGGTAATGTCGTTCGGCCTAATGAATGCCCATGCTACTTTCATGGATCTGATGAATCGGGTGTTCCGACCATTCTTCGACAAGTTCGTAGTAATCTTCATTGACGATATACTCGTCTACTCGAAGAATAAGCAGCAACACACTGAGCATCTACGGACCGTGCTTCAGACCCTTCGAGAAAATTAGTTGTACGCGAAGCGAAGCAAGTATGAATTTTGGCTGAGTAGCGTCGCATTCCTCGGACACATCATTTCAGCTGAAGGCATTGCGGTCGACCCCAAGAAAGTTGAAGTCATTGTCGATTGGAAGCGGCCAACGTTCGTCTGCGAGATTCGAAGTTTTCTTGGCTTAGCAGGATACTATAGACGCTTCATGAAAGACTTCGCGAAGATCGCATCGCCTCTGACTCGCCTCACCCAAAAAGGAGTCGTATTTCACTACCAAAATAAGTCATATCAGCGACGTAATTAGCGACGCCAATTTAAAACATCGCCAATATTTTTGGTTTTAGCGACGCAAAATTTAAGCGTCACAATACGTCGCTGGCAGCGACATACAACGACATATTACGACTACCTATAGTCTAATAAAAACCAACGTCGTTGATTTATCAGAAAACGTCCCTAGTTTTATCAATTCAGCGATGTTTAGCGTCGCAAAGGTTATAACATCGCCGAATATTAAACCATTACAGACGCTTTGCGACGTATTTCGGGCGTCGCTAATTTCTGCTAAATAGGGTTTCCTCGGTTCCACTTTTCATTTCTCCCTCTCCCCAAATTTTTTGTTCCCGCCCCTCTTCCCCCGACCTCGACGACAGCCCGACCCCCTTCCCTCCGACGCCGCTCATCCTCCTCCTCCACCGCGAGCTCCTTCTTCTCCCTCCGGCGAGCCCCTTCTCCTTCTCCTCCTCCACCGCGAGACCCTTCTCTTCCTCCACCACGAGATCCTCCTCCTCCACCACCGCGAGGAGGCTGAAGGTAAACCCTAACCCTAATTGAGGTGTTTTTCGTTTCCAAAATGGACACGGAGACACATTACGACCATGTGTTCACTGATACAGTGTGTTCGTAAGGTTTTGGACACTTTGTGTCCATTTGTTGGACATGTGGACACCCGCAAGCATGCATATATATGTATTTCACCTCTGTACACTTAATCTCCTCCTCCTCCACCACCGAACTTGTCCTCCTCCTCCTCTTCCACCACCGTGAGGAGACTGAAGGTAAACCCTAACCCTAATTGAGGTGTTTTTTGTGTCCAAAATGGACACGGAGACACGTTACGACCATGTGTTCACTGATACAGTGTGTTCGTGAGGTTTTGGACACTTTGTGTCCATTTGTTGGACACGTGGACACCCCCAAGCATGCATATATATGTATTTCACCTCTGTACACTTAATCCCCTACATACACTTGTGTATTTTCATATTAATTTGGATTTGCATATTGGGTTTGGGTTTCGATATAGTGTTTGATACATTGTTTCACCTTGCAACATTCCTACACTTACTTTAGACAACAAGTATATGAACCAATTAGTCAACATCTATTTGTTGAAGTATGGTACTCCATTCTTCGTAAGTTCTAGCTATATATGTCTCAAGATCCAATACTCGAAAATCCCAAGAAGAAGAAGAAGAAAAGAATAAAATGACACCGCTCAACACCCTATGACAACTCTTTGTAGAATTGTGTTAAAGTGTGAGTTCTACAGTATGGTTCTCTTTGTAGAATAAAATGACATTGCTCAACCCTATCGATCCTCCATACAAGTCTTCCTTCATCTATTGTTTTAAAGTGTGAGTTCTACAGTATGGTTCTCTTTGTACAATTGTGTCTTATTTTAGACAACAAGGGTTTCCTATTTTTATAGGTAACATGGCAACATGTGTAAGGGAACATATAGGTGTGTGTTTGTGTTTGAAAGGGAGTGTCACAAGAGTAAGGCGTGAGCATGTGTTAGTATTTTGAGCTATGAGAGTGTTTGTTCTATTGAGGTTAGTACCAACAGGCAAGTTAGGTTAAAAGAACCTGGGAACTATGGTGTGGTTGTATACATCATGTATATGTATGTGTGTGTCTAGTGGGAGAAAGGCTAGTTAGAAATGGCTAGTTTGACCAAGTTGGACTAGTTTAGCTTAGAGTTGGCTCGGTTGGACTATACATAATATATAGAATAATATCCTAAAACATTACTTCTACAACTCAGCCTATATGAAATATTGTAGACACGGGTGATATACCGCCGCGATAATCTTTGACCACCGCACGCACAAACACACGAAAGAAAAGTTAGCAATACGAAAAGAAGATGACAGATAATCTCTGACCATTTAACGTAAAATGTCATGTGTACATATACTGCGGAAAGTGTAGACCGCATGAACTGACAATTGTATATCATTCACTACCTTGATGTATCTATCTTACAGAATTATGGAGCTGAATTACTATCTGCGGAATCGTACTTGGATGTACAACCGTCATCCTGATGACATGTGCGGTGTGCAGGATGAATTCATAGAGGGTGTACACCAGTTCCTGCAGTTTGCCAAGGCGTTCCCTCAGTACATGGACGGTACCAAAATTAAGTGTCCGTGTGTGAGATGTCGTAACTTGAAATATCATCCAGAAGTGGATGTCACGTATCATTTATACTCGAAGGGTTTCACGCCGAATTACTATCAGTGGAGCGAGCACGGAGAACTTGTATCTTTAGCATCGGAGTACGAGCCTTATGTGGATGTCCACAACAATGCTCCTTACGACGATGGGTTGGTGAACATGGTTTTCGACGTGGCCGGGCCTAGTTTCGATCCGGATGATCATGATACACCTGAGGAGGCACCGAACCCCGATGCTACACAGTTCATGGAGTTGCTGGAGAATGCAAGGACTCCATTATATCCTGGTCGTGAGGATCATTCACCGTTAGAGGTGGTTACAAGATTGTTGAGCATCAAGTCCGATTTTAACATGTCGTAAGATTGCTACAACCGTCTTATGGAGTTGCTTATAGAAATATTGCCTGAGGGTGCGAAGTTGCCTAAAGACTTCTACCGGTCTAAGAGGATGGTTAGATCGCTCTGGATGGGATACGAAAAAATTGATGCCTGTCGCAACGGGTGCATGTTGTACTACAAAGACGACAAGGATGAAGACGCCTGCAGATTTTGTGGTGTCGATCGCTATAAGGCATGTGGTAGAGGAAAGTCTATCGGTGCCAGAAAGCCTAGCTCTTCGATGCACTACTTGCCGTTGATGCCGCGGTTGCAGCGGTTGTTTATGGTGAAGGAAACTGCAGAAAACATGAGTTGGCATAAGCGGGAATATACCGAGGGAGTGTTGGATCACCCATCTGATGGAGAAGCATGGAAGCACTTTGATCGAGAGTATCCAAATTTTGCTTCTGATCCGCGTAATGTCAGATTGGGTCTCTGCTCCGACGGTTTTACCCTATTCGGACTTTCGGGATCCCAGTATTCGTGTTGGCCTGTGATCGTCACCCCGTACAATCTACCGCCTTGGATGTGCATGAAGACTCCGTATATGTTTCTCACCGTTATTATCCCAGGTCCGAACAATCCGAAAAGGAACATCGATGTGTATTTACAGCCG
Source organism: Iris pallida (assembly GCA_029216955.1). Lineage (NCBI taxonomy): Eukaryota > Viridiplantae > Streptophyta > Magnoliopsida > Asparagales > Iridaceae > Iris > Iris pallida. Next base: position 179,805 of record JANAVB010004400.1, on the reverse strand, counting down.
TTGATTGATGAGTTGAATCAGCTGTGGGAAGTAGGTTCCAACACGTACGATGTATTTAGAAACAAAATTTTCGGATGCGGGCAGCACTTATGTGGACCATCAACGACTTTCCGGCCTATGGAATGTTATCTGGATGGAGCACGTATGGTCGTCTTTCATGTCCGTATTGCATAGACAGCACTAAGGCTTTCCGTTTGAAACACGGAGGCAAACCGTGCTTCTTCGATTGTCATCGACAATTCCTGCCGAAGGATCATCCGTACCGGAGGAACAGGAATGCTTTTCGTACTGGCATTGTGGAGAAGGCTAATCCCCCGCCAAGGTGGACCGGATACACGATATGGAAAGAGGTAAAAGATTTACCAAGAGCTATTGAGCAACCTGCTACGGGCTACAATTGTGACGGATTTGGTCGCACTCATAACTGGACGAAGAGGAGTATATTCTGGGATCTTCCATATTGGAGCAGCAATCGGATTAGACATAACCTTGATGTCATGCATATCGAGAAGAATATGTTTGACAACATAATTAATACTGTAATGGACGTAAAGGGGAAGACGAAAGACAATCCAAAGGCTAGATTGGACTTGGAAGAAATATGTAGACGTCCTGCATTGCATTTGATAGAGGACGGGAATGGGAAGTTGAAGCAGCCTAAGGCAATTTTCTCACTGGAGAAGGAGGATAAAGTGAGGCTTTGTAGGTGGATTCAAGGTCTGAAATTTTCAGATGGGTATGTTTCGAACTTGAGAAGATGCGTCGACCTCAAGGAGAACAAACCGACAGGTATGAAGAGCCATGATTGTCACGTATTCATGGAGCAGTTAATTCCGATTGTATTTCGGAAATTCTTACCGCAGGCAGTTTGGGATCCATTGACGGACCTTAGCATATTCTTCAGGGACCTTTGTTCTAAGAAATTGCTCGTTGAACGTCTAAAAAAGCAAGAGAAGGACATTGCGGTAACACTGTGCAAGCTAGAAAGGGTGTTCCCTCCTGGATTCTTTGACACTATGGAGCATTTGTCGATTCATCTTTCCTACGAGGCACGTGTTGGTGGACCCATCGAATATCGATGGATGTACCCGTTCGAGCGACATTTGAATCACCTAAAAAGAAAGGTAAAAAATAAGACTCGGGTCGAGGGCTCTATTTGTGAAGCCTATATTCTCGAGGAGATTACAAATTTCTGCTCCTCCTATTTCAAACCTCATGTTGCTACGAATAGAACGATGGCTCCGAGAAACGACGACGGATATCAAGAATTTAATGATGGAATACTGAAAGTATTCAATGCGTCCGGAAAGCCTTCGGAAAAAATGAAGAAGAGATATTTGAATGACGAAGAGCTAAGGGCTGCTCAGTTGTATGTATGCGACGAGGATGAAGTGGACAAGCTAGAGGGGTAAGTAACTCAGGATGATGAGTTTACGTCATCTCAATGTAATAGTATAAGCTAATATTTTTGTACTAATCGGCGGTTGCTTCGTTATTTTCCAGCACATATAATGATGAGTTGAGGCTGGTTAGACCCTACCTAACAGACGAAGCATTAGAACAAGAAATGAGACGTCATTTTCCTTCTTGGTTGAGCGAATATGTAAGTAGCTCGGTAATTACTGGCCTCTTCTAATGCAACTGCGCAATAAATAACTTATTATCGCTTCTTTGATATTCAGGTCGATCGTCTAATTTCATCCGAGATTGAATTAATTAGAACTCTTGCCAAGGGACCAATTACTTTTGTTAAACTATGGCCAAGTTACTGTGTCAATGGCTTTCGGTTCAAGTCGACAAATGCTCCGATCAGAGACAGCTTCCTGGATCTTGATTCCACGAAAAATAGTTGTTTGTGTATCAAGTCTTCGAACTACAAAGACGTCGATCCAGGAAATGATTTCTTTGGCATCTTGCGAGAGATTGTGGAGTTGTCATATAATAATGGCTGAGAACCTGCAAAGATCGTGTTGTTCAAGTGTGAATGGTTCGATCCGATTAAAAATCAAGGTTGGAAAAAGGACAAGCATGGTCTTCTGGATATAAACTACAAGCTTAGATATCAAGGCTACGAACCGTTTGTCCTAGCAACTCAGGCTCAGCTCGTGTACTTCACAGCTTATCCGAGACGGGGAGCAACGAAGTCTGACTGGTGGACAGTATGCAAGACTAAAGCCAGAGATACTTTTGATGTTGACGAAAAAGCTTACCAGGAGGACGAGCTACCTCTTGTAACCAATATTGTCGATGTGGACTCTACGGAAGTTACGCATTACACGACACATAATGTAGAAGATGTAGAATTATCCGAAGAGGAAGACGAAGCCGACGAAGGCGAAGATGAAAGTGAAGATGAGGAGGAAGAGGAAGATGAGGTCGAGGAAGACGAACAAGATGATTATTCTGAAGATGATTGAGAGAGATATACTTATCTGAACTTAGATGTTTCTTCTAGAATACATTATCTGGACTTAGATGTTTGTTGTAGAATGTATCATCATATGTTGTCTTGGTTATTATCTTGTCTTTGTTGTACTTTCATATTTCTAGTCTCTATTATTTGTTGTACTTTCATATTTCTAGTCTCTATTATTTGTTGTACTTTTATATTTCTAATCTCTATTATTTGTTGTATTATCATATGCTGTTATCAGGTATGGCAGGTCGTCGCGGAGCATACCGAAGGGGACAACGAGGTCACTCTCCTCCGGTACTTCCTACAGGTACTGCTAGAGGACGAAGTTTTCCTTCGGTACCTCACTCTGGTACCGGCTCTGGATCCTCGTCGCCGATTACTCCTCCATATCGGACAGTAGGTGGGCCTGGTGGGATGACGTCACGTGGCATATCTCCTGGGACGAGTAGTTTCAGGCCTGTTGAGAGTGATCGCCCGTCTAGCGTTCCTACTACTCATACGATGATGGAGACGGATGAGCAGATGGCGGAGGCTGCGGCGACGGCCGAGACGGCGGTGCCGACGGTCGACCAGCATCATGCAGATGATGCGTGCGCACCTCTGAAGGAGAGGAGGACGGAGATCTGGGCCGACGGTACAAAGTAGGTGTTTTGGTTTATAATTTTTTTTCTTTCTGTTTTTATCATAATTTAACTTTTTCATGAATTCTTTATGTTTGTATATATATCGTCCCCCAGAGGTACAGAGACGTCTAGGCCACATGCTGAGGCATAATTATGGTGGTGCTTGGATTAACTACTCTGAGGCTCCGGACGAGAGGAAGGCCTTCTGGTTTGCGCGCTTCAAGGTTAAAATATATTTGCTTTTAACATGAATCATATAATTTTTTGTATATTATATATAACTGATAAATATTTGGTTTGTGTTCTTCTAGGATATGTTTTTCTATCCACTGCACCGGGCCGAGCTTATCGAGGGGATGTTTCCTGCCGTCGCTGCCAAGCTGATCCGCGACTCTATCAATGATCAGAAGGATCGTGATCGTGTCGGATAGCCGATCCAAGGTTGGATCACCCCTAGCTAATCAATGGAATGCGATGAAGGCACGGCTAGGCAACATGCCTCGAAGTGGTGCGGTGGGTCGATTCCGATGACAGAATATTTTCGTCGTCTGGTATGTCTTCCTCTTTTAGAAATATTATTTTAATGCAAAACCAATAAATTATTACTAAGATAATATATTTAATTACAGGTAAGGAAGTTCGGTAACGCCGACATGGTGACCGTCTTCCTGGCCACCCATCTTCGCGGTGCTGACCTTATTGACGAGAGGGCCGAGCAGACTTATGTAAGTATTACAATACGTTATCTTAATTTAATACTTCGTGTCAATTTTAATATAACTTAGTAAATATGATGCAAATAAATATTCATGTAGTTAGTAATAATAAGTACATTAATTAGAAATTAGAAATAATAAGTACATTAATTAGAAATTAGTAATAATAAGTACATTAATTAGAAATTAGAAGTTAGTAATAATAAGTACTTTCTAGGCCGAGTATCAGAGGCTGCGGGAACGGGCGGCTGCTAGTGCACCTGATGCAGGCGAGGCCGGTACTTCCTCGCAGCCCACTCAGGCTCCGTCGGCGGACGAGCTGTGGATGGCCGCCACTAGTGGACTCCGTAGGGGTACGTACTACGGTACGGGATCCTATGGCGCCCTAGTTGTGACCCAGTCCTCTAGGACATCTCCTGCTAGTGTGTATGGTCCACAGCCGTCTCAGGAGTCTGCCCGAGTCCACCAGATGATGGAGTCTCTCCGTGACGACCTGCTACGACGGATCGAGGAGCAGTCTCAGCACGACGATCCTGCGTTGCTAGCACGATTGGATGCGCTCGACCGCGGCATTATGGACCTCAGGGAGACGACTGAGAGGACAGATCGCACCGTTGGAGGGTTAGAGCGTACGGTCACGGAGCTGCAGACAGGACAGGTGACCATGACCGAGAGGATGAGATTGGCGCAGGAGTCGATGGTCGAGAGCAGTAATAGAATGTTATCTATCATGGATTCATACCACCAGCGACTTACAGCGTTGGAGCGTGCTGGTCTTTCGGGTGCGCCTTCATCTTCTTCGACACCGACTCCACCGACGTCACTGCCTACATCGGTATCGATTTCACGTGAGGAGTATGAGTTATTCTTATCCCTTCGTCGTGGCGGTGCCCCTTCTGCACCAGATTCTTAGTAGTCCTAGTTAGGACTGTTTCTGTGTTTGTTCCATTCTTTGTTTGTGACTTTTTTTCATTTGTTGGTTGTGTAGATTTGGATACTTGGTTGTTTGGATACTTGGTTATTTGGATATTTGGTTATTTGGATACTTGGTTATTTGGATATTTGGTTATTTGGATATTTGGATATTTGGTTATTTGGTTAGTTGGTGTGTGATTGTTGTAAACTTGGTTATTTGGATATTTGGTTATTTGCAATTATCGACGTCAAGTATACAAACTTGGTTAGTTGTGTACTGCGAGAAATGGACATTCTATGATTGTTTGGATCCTATTCTACAGTGAGAAATGGACATTCTGTGATTGTTTTAAACTGCAGGGAGAAATAGACATTCTGTATTTTATTTTTTTATTTTTTTTCAGAATTAGCGACGTTTACCGACGTTTACCGACGTACACCGACGTACTTTTACGTCGGTAAACGTCGGTAAATATACGATATTATCCAGTTTACCGACGTTTTAGCGACGTTATAATATGTCGGAAAACGCCGGTACACGTCGGTGCACGTCGGTAATATTGTAGCTCCCCTTCCCAAAATTTTTAATATTCTATTATTATTTATTTTCTTTAAATGATAATTTTTATAAATAATTAATTATTGGCTTATTGAATTTCGTTATTATTTTATGGAGGTTATAATATTATGATTGTGGTTATTAAATATAGACTATTTATTATTATTAGTTATTATTCAATTCTTCTTTACCGAAAGAGTAATAAATGTGTGTATATATATCTAATAAATATATGTATATATATATCTAATATATATATGTATAAATGTGTAGCGTATATATATATATATATATATATATATATATATATATATATATATATATATATATATATATATATATATATATATATATATATATATATATATATATATATAAAATATATATGTATAAATGTGTAGTTGTATATATAATGTATATATAGGCGTATATATATATGTATGTATATGAATAATTATATATACAAGAATATGTATTTTAGTATACTTAATTAAATATATAAGTGTACATAAGTATTTATATATACATAGATATATATGTATATGAAATAGAAAAGAAAAATATGTACACACCAAACACTGTGCCCTCCAAATATGACTTGTACCACTGCCTAAAGCAACAAGTGCATGGTGGTGGCCTCTGTTATTATTATGATTATATGATATAGTAGTGAATTGAATTGAATTGAAATGGAATGAATGTTTGAACTGAATTGAAATGAAATTAAATTCATTTCATTTCAATATATTAGTTGCAAGTTGCAACATACATGCATACAATTATACATCAGCTTAGTCCAGGATGTAGTTGGTTGCCATCAGCTTTTGGCCTCACCGTGCACATCTCAATTCACTTGGTCCCATATAACATGGCCAACCATGTAGAGCCATGTATACAAAACTATTGATTGAATCAATGAAATAAAAACCCAAACAGCAGGCAATGTGTAGCAAATCGAGACCCTGGAAAACCAAAACCAAGCCTTAGTATTAAATAGAAACAGTAGCAGCCGGGCCAGGCCCACAGCCAGCCACCCAGGGCCAGACCCAGCTACCCAACTACCCAGCCGGCCCAACCCAGTTTCCTTACCAGACTGAGCGCCTACGTCGACCCGAGAACCCCGCTCGATTATGAGATCGATATATAAACACGTATATAGAACGCGAGAGGAAGAAACCCTAACCTCCTCTAACCCACGGCGCCCCCGACCCATGGGCGGTCCCAGCGCGGCCGCATGGCCGCCGCCGGCGCGGCAAGGCCGGAGCACGGCCGCGCGCGATAGGGAACATCACCGCGCGCGACAGGGACAGCACCGCTGCGGGGCTGAATTCGTGGCAAGTTCCTCGCCACCCCGCTTCGTCAATTTTTGAACCGCTTACGCAGGTACGAAGCTAACCTATAGCACTTCATTCTCCTTCAAATAGATTTGGAAGTAGTGCGCTAGGTTGCCCAGAAAACAGATGCGAACATGACGAAAAACCATTCGAAAATCAGAACAGTTTTCTAGTCGAAACCCTCATGTTTCGAGATGGATTCTGATCAACCAGTTAGGAATTTTAGAAAACTTATTGAAGAGACTTTTAGACAACATGTAGGGCTCTGCAACCCAATTCACAGAAGTCGATTTCATCGACTACGCACCGAGAAATCGGACCCCAAAGTTCACGAAAAACCTGTTTTAAAATTCATGAAAACGCTCCACACGACGTGCGTCACGCCAATCCGGACGATGTGGTCGCGTACCGAAAGGATCAAAAGCTGCGTAACGTTTTTGTGGTCGTGTGGGCTTTGACGGAATTCAAATTGGTCGCATGTGCGCGACGAATTTGATACGTATCCGTCGAAATTCACCGTATCGTGCAAGTTGCAAATTCTCCAATTACTTTGTGCACGCTCCTCAGATCGAGGCAAAACTTGTGCCATCAGGACCGTATCGTTTTTCTGGTCCTGTATGCCAAGGGTCCAATTCTGAGACAGTTGAATTCGACGTCGTTTTGTGGGCCCCACGGACCCACTCAACGGGCGATTTTGTGCACGGCCCGCCAAAATCCAACTCTGGATATACGGTTGGGTTCGTATCGGAAAACTGAATCCGTAGACATGTAGTTTGACGACTTTAGAGACCATTGACTCTGGCACGCTTTTCGGTGCAAAACGGGTCCAACGGCGGACATCGTTTTGACCCAAAATTATCGTTTTGCCCTTGTGTCCAGAATTAGACTTAAGGACATGCAAACCTAGCTAATTTGACTATTCTGAAATCATTGGTATTGTCTATTTCAGCATCCGGGGACTGTTGTACGGGTTTTAGCTATTATGGCACATTGAGTAGTTCAGACTGTCGGTTTCACCAGCAGAGGACCACATGCGAGTACAGTTTATTGTCTGCATTTCGATATTGATTTTCACTATATTTTATTGATTGGCCATTGGTTATGTGATTATTTTCTATTAAAATTGTTGAGTCGGGAATGAGAAGTACCAACGATGTGTGATCTGACCTTAGACAGTATAGACAGTGATTCATTATTCTTGTAGACAGTGTAGACAGTATTTTAATTATTTCTTGTAGACAGTGTAGACAGTAATTTATTTATTGCAAGTAGGCAGTGTAGACCATGATTGTTACTGCATTTAAATTGTGTAGATCGTGATTATTATTTTGTAGACAGTGTTTCTTTATTGCAATATTTTCTGTAGACAGTGTAGCTTTATACAATATAGACAGTGTAACTTAGACAGTGTAACTTTAGACAGTGTAGAAAGTGTCGCATAATTGTCCCGAGACCGATCACATATCAAAGGTACTTCTAGCAGTTGGGGAAAGTCTGTTGTGTCTATTTATTTACTATTAGTTTTCTGTATTTTATGTTTATTTTCAAAACTCATAATTGATGTCTAACCTTTGTTTTATAGTCATCTTCTTTATTTGAAATTGCATTCAGTGAATTGTGCTCGTTCCGTTCCTGACTGGAAACCAACATTTTCAGGTTAGCCGTGGATTCACTTAGCTTGGGGAGTGACGGGTGTACTTGCAGACAAAAGCCTAGTGACTAGTTAGATAGATGAGTTGTAGTCATTCCATATTTGTACAAGGTTATATTTTCTGTAAATGTAAAACTTGTGATCATTGTAAATTAAATTAATTATGTAAATGAGCATTATTTGTTGATTTTGATCTTCATGGCCGTGACAGCGTTCTACTGCCGACACTGCGGCGTAGGCTGGCTTGGACACGTCTTGTATCCGTTTAAACAAAACGGATGCGGGTCGTGACAAGTTTTTGTGGTGGCCCATGCAGGTCAGTCTTCGCAAATCATGCGAACTCGTGATGGTACGTTAGTCGTACTATTACGAGCCTGCGCCCAGGAAATGCTCATTCACAACTAGGATTAAAATGATTTAAAATAATGACTAGGAGTAGGAGTCCCTTGTTGAAGTTGACCGTTGGGTAGTTAAGGTTATTGGATAGGCCATGCAATTTAGATAGCTTGCTAGAACCCTATAGGTACACTATTATTTTTGATATGACCATATGACCCCATGCGGATACGCTATTCACTTGGTAAGTTATGCTTACCTATAATTAAGGCTTGATTTTGATAAACTGTTTAATTTTCTTTTGCTCTATTAGGTATAAACATCACTCCATGAGTTAGAGTTGCATGTTTTAATTCTCTTTTTGCTGTAAGGATTTAGTTTATAATTTCTGATTCTGTAATTCGTGTGCGAATCTCGAAGTAGATTGATTTGAGATTTCCTTCGACCATAGAAATGCACATGAAATAGATACTAGGATGTTTGTATCTCCTTGTCTTTAATTAATTCCTCCATTGTTAAATCTTTTATTTTAAATGTTGTGATTAATAGGACAAATACCTTCGCTCTATTTTTAGTCAACTTGTTTGAATCTCTAGAGGCTCATGAATTTTTACGATATAGTTAAATAAATATTAGCTAACCCATGAAGTTTAGACAGCAGCGCACTGTCGTCAATTAATTGAGAGTGGAGAATGTGGGTTCACTGCAGCCAGCAGTGCACTGGTGAGGCACAACCCATAGAAATGAAACCATTTTGAGGATCATAGGTTATAGAATATTGCTAAAACTATGTTATAGTTAACCAAGACTTTAGGGATAGTAAGATTGTAGGAAGACTGTATAAACAAGAACACCAGGTGAAGTTTGATTCCCTCTAAACTCGAATTACATGTGCCTCTTTTCAAAAATCTCGCCTATTTATATTTTGACTATCTTGACCAATGCTGCTATTACAGCCTAGTTTTTGCAAGCTTACTCTTTTATCGAGCTTGATTCAAGACATATGTTTATTGGGGACGCCCGCTAACATATTGTCTAATCAGAATCATTGTATTACGGTCTGATCAACCATGATGCATTTGGTTCGTCCTTCATTTAATTACCCTATGTGGATTGAGATATAGAGGTATCCAGGATCTCACCCACGACTGCATTGATAATTTCTTTTGAATTATATATTCACCTTTGAATCACGTAATTGTATTCAGTGACTTCTCCCTTGAACTCCCTATCGTTTTTGTCTTTCACTGATTGGAAAGCGAAAGCTCGTAATTGATAGATAGATACAGAGTACCCCCATGGCTATGATGGTTGTATACACAAGGTTAACTACCATCGGCCAGCTAGGTGACTAGAACCTTGCCTTAAGTTACTTGTCCTCCCTGCGACCCTAAACCTACTATTTTGATCTCCTGGTCATTAGAGTCCGATAATGATTAGGACCTTTCCCCTTGACCAAATGCCAACCTAGGAGACTACCTATTCTCAAGAGACCAATTGTTGTGAGCTCTAATTATTTGTTTGAAGCTTGCCTTAACTAGAACCCTTGTGACAATAGACTGGCAGGCTTAACACAAATAGAAATTCAAGACCCAGTTGTTAGAAATCTTTTCATATGATGTGCCTTAGAGTGGTTACCCCGTCGATAACTCTTGTACACTATGGATGGGTATATTCCTCTATTTTATCGGCCATGTGTTATTGTACACCCTCGTTTCTCATTTATTGTGGGATGATCATTGACTTGACTTACATCTACCATATTCCGTTACGTCGTACATTATTCTTTATTAACAAGAGTTGAGGTACAATATCCGAGTTTTGAAATCCTTCCAACCTTATTATTCCTAAAATCCTGTCCTAACTTCTAAGGTGGGTAGACCATAAGCCTTCTAAAATTTTAGGATATACCAAGATTACCGATTGATTAGAATAACTTTCTTTAGGATAATAATTAGTGCCCATGAACTCCCACTTTCCTTTTAGATCATTTTGTGCCCCCGGCCGTGCCATTAATATTCGGAGCACGAGACCAGCTGTTACCTCCCAGCAAACTTTATATGTAGGAACTAGACAAGTCCACCTTCATCTAGGTATATCATGTCCCACTCAAACCCGTCCCCTTGTACTCTATTTTTGGGGTACGATTTTTAGGTAAAAAGGATTAGCCATAACCCTTACCGTAATATCGGCATACTCTTGACTTCCATTAGAGACTCAACTTTGACTCGAATCTTTCGACCCAATATATGGTTATGATCGACTGGAAGCCCACTACGCACATGTCACTAGTGTGCCATTTAATTGTGTCTTCTCGTGCTACTTAAATACAAAAGTCACTGAAGGCGCATTTTGGGGCTTTAGGGACCTAGCTAACCAACCCGACCGGCAACTAGCTCAACCACTTGGGTGGAAACCTATTCTAGGTTACCCTAACCTAGTAGAAATAGTTCTATCATTGGGATCTAGTCCAGTCAATGTAATTTGAAATCCAGGGTTCACCCAACCAATGATTGAGGTCCGATTAAGGAACCCATTAAGATCCAGTAATACCCATACCACTATATTCGGACTATAAAGCCGAACCATTTGAAATATGTCCCCATACCTATTATGTAGTCTTCCCTTTCGAATGAGAAGTCATCCGTAACCCTTGTTCCATATACCTAGAAGTCGCGATACAATCTTGTATTGCATTTATATCCCTTGTCTGTGAAGTTTAAATAACCACGGAAAAGACCACAACCTTGATTTCTCAAACTTTGTTCTATTTTGGAACATTGTTTAGAATTTCGGGAACGAAATTTCCGTATTGCACGGATTGAGCGACCCTCCAAGATATGAAAGGTTTTTCGATTTAGCAATTGACTAGACCAGAGTAACCCAGTCTAGCAAATAAGTCAATGGTTCGTAAACATCTTTACCTGCATTATTGGAAACTCCCTACCGCTCTTGAGACTTCATATTCGCTCTCGATTATTTTTCTTATCTTCCTGTCCTTCCTATTGTAGAGTGACGAAAGGTCATACTTATTAGAACCCACCAATAATTCTTAGCTACCTGTGTAAATTTGTTGCTTGTTATATTTTGGATTGCTTGATAAATAAGAGGGGATTATAGCTACCATATGCCTAGATATCTGTTGGCAGGAGTGATAGCAACTAGTCAGAAGATTATAAAATTTAGTTTGAGGAGTAGTACGACCAAAGGTGGGTAGAAGAACTCCAGTATTCGGGATTACGAAATGGCTGGGAGGAGGATATAAATTGTTTTGAGGAATTAAAATTTAAGGAGATTAAGGTTCATGTAGACCTCCTTATTGATTTTTAAAGAATAATTATGGATTAAAATTTCGAGGACGAAATTATTTTTAAGGTGAGTAGATTTGTAGCTTCCCTTCCCGGAATTTTTAATATTCTATTATTATTTATTTTCTTTAAATGATAATTTTTATAAATAATTAATTATTGGCTTATTGAATTTCGTTATTATTTTATGGATGTTATAATATTATGATTGTGGTTATTAAATATAGACTATTTATTATTATTAGTTATTATTCAATTCTTCTTTACCAAAAGAGTAATAAATGTGTGTATATATATCTAATAAATATATGTATATATATATCTAATATATATATGTAAATAAATGTGTAGCGTATATATATATATATATATATATATATATATATATATATATATATATATATATATATATATATATATATATATATATATATATATATGTATAAATGTGTAGTTGTATATATAATGTATATATAGGCGTATATTTATGTATGTATATGAATAATTATATATACAAGAATATGTATTTTAGTATACTTAATTAAATATATAAGTGTACATAAGTATTTATATATACATAGATATATATGTATATGAAATAGAAAAGAAAAATATGTACACACCAAACACTGTGCCCTCCAAATATGACTTGTACCACTGCCTAAAGCAACAAGTGCATGGTGGTGGCCTCTGTTATTATTATGATTATATGATATAGTAGTGAATTGAATTGAATTGAAATGGAATGAATGTTTGAACTGAATTGAAATGAAATTAAATTCATTTCATTTCAATATATTAGTTGCAAGTTGCAACATACATGCATACAATTATACATTAGCTTAGTCCAGGATGTAGTTGGTTGCCATCAGCTTTTGGCCTCACCGTGCACATCTCAATTCACTTGGTCCCATATAACATGGCCAACCATGTAGAGCCATGTATACAAAACTATTGATTGAATCAATGAAATAAAAACCCAAACAGCAGGCAATGTGCAGCAAACTGAGACCCTGGAAAACCAAAACCGAGCCTTAGTATTAAATAGAAACAGTAGCAGCCGGGCCAGGCCCACAGCCAGCCACCCAGGGCCCGACCCAGCTACCCAACTACCCAGCCGGCCCAACCCAGTTTCCTTCCCAGACTGAGCGCCTACGTCGACCCGAGAACCCCGCTCGATTATGAGATCGATATATAAACACGTATATAGAACGCAAGAGGAAGAAACCCTAACATCCTCTAACCCACGGCGCCTCCGACCCATGGGCGGTCCCAGCGCGGCCGCATGGCCGCCGCCGGCGCGGCAAGGCCGGAGCACGGCCGCGCGCGACAGGGAACATCACCGCGCGCGACAGGGACAGCACCGCTGTGGGGCTGAATTCGTGGCAAGTTCCTCGCCACCCCCCACTTCGTCGATTTTCGAACCGCTTGTGCAGGTACGAAGCTAACCTATAGCACTTCATTCTCCTTCAAATAGATTTGGAAGTAGTGCGCTAGGTTGCCCAGAAAACAGATGCGAACATGACGAAAAACCATTCAAAAATCAGAACAGTTTTCTAGTCGAAACCCTCATGTTTCGAGATGGATTCTGATCAACCAGATAGGAATTTTAGAAAACTTATTGAAGAGACTTTTAGACAATATGTAGGGATCCGCAACCCAATTCACAGAAGTCGATTTTATCGACTACGCACCGAGAAATCGGACCCCAAAGTTCACGAAAAACCTGTTTTAAAATTCATGAAAACGCTCCACACGACGTGCGTCACACCAATCCGGACGACGTGGTCGCGTACCGAAAGGATCGAAAGCTGCGTAACGTCTTTGTGGTTGTGTGGGCTTTGACGGAATTCAAATTGGTCGCGTGTGCGCGACGAATTTGATGCGTATCTGTCGAAATTCACCGTATCGTGCAAGTTGCAAATTCTCTAATTACTTTGTGCACGCTCCTCAGATCGAGGCAAAACTTACGCCATCAGGACCGTATCATTTTTCTGGTCCTGTATGCCAAGTTTGGTCCAATTCTGAGACATTTGAATTCGACGTCGTTTTGTGGGCCCCACGGACCCACTCAACGGGCGATTTTATGCACGGCCCGCCGGAATCCAACTCTGGACATACGGTTGGGTTCGTATCGAAAAACTGAATCCGTAGACATGTAGTTTGATGACTTTAGAGACCATTGACTCTGGCACACTTTTCGTTGCAAAGCGGGTCCAACGGCGGACATCGTTTTGACCTGAAATTACCGTTTTGCCCCTGTGTCCAGAATTGGACTTAAGGACAGGCAATCCTAGCTAATTTGACTATTCTAAAATCATTGGTATTGTCTATTTCAGCATCCGGGGACTGTTGTACGGGTTTTAGCTATTGTGGCATATTGAGTAGTTCAGACTGTCGGTTTCACCAGCAGAGGACCACAGGCGAGTACAGTCTATTGTCTGCATTTCAATATTGATTTTCACTATATTTCATTGATTGGCCATTGGTTATATGATTATTTTCTATTAAAATTGTTGAATCGGGAATGAGAAGTACCAACGATGTGTGATCTGACCTTAGACAGTGTAGACAGTGATTCATTATTCTTGTAGACAGTGTAGACAGTGTTTTATTTATTTCTTGTAGACAGTGTAGACAGTGATTTATTTATTGCAAGTAGACAGTGTAGACCATGATTATTACTGCATTTAAATTGTGTAGATCGTGATTATTATTTTGTAGACAGTGTTTCTTTATTGCAATATTTTTTGTAGACAGTGTAGCTTTATACAATGTAGACAGTGTAACTTAGACAGTATAGACAGTGTAACTTAGACAGTGTAGACAGTGTAACTTTAGACAGTGTAGACAGTGTCGCATAATTGTCCCGAGACCGATCACATATCAAAGGTACTTCTAGCAGTTGGGGAAAGTCTGTTGTGTCTATTTATTTACTATTAGTTTTCTGTATTTCCTGTTTATTTTCAAAACTCATAATTGATGTCTAACCTTTGTTTTATAGTCATCTTCTTTATTTGAAATTGCATTCAGTGAATTGTGCTCGTTCCATTCCTGACTGGAAACCAACATTTTCAGGTTAGCCGTAGATTCACTTAGCTTGGGGAGTGACGGGTGTACTTGCAGACAAAAGCCTAGTGACTAGTTAGATAGATGAGTTGTAGTCATTCCATATTTGTACACGGTTATATTTTCTGTAAATGTAAAACTTGTGATCATTGTAAATTAAATTAATTATGTGAATGAGCATTATTTGTTGATTTTGATCTTCATGGCCGTGACAGCGTTCTACCGCCGACACTGCGACGTAGGCTGGCTTGGACACGTCTTGTATCCGTTTAAAAAAAAATGGGTGCGGGTCGTGACAAATATTTCCAGGAATTCCCAGGATGTACCGACGTTTAGCGACGTTGAACATGTCACTAAACCACCGACGACTCGTCGGTAATACGTAGGTAAATTACCGACGCGTAGCGATACGCAGTAATACGTCGCTAATCCACCGACGTTACAACGGTAGACGTCGACAATATACCGACGTATATATACGTCGGCAAACGTCGATAATTGCGGCGTTTGGCGACGTTTAGAAGATTAACGACTTATATTTCAGCGACTATCACGAAACGTCGGTAATTTCGTCGCTAAATATCTTTAGCGACAAAATTTGTCGTTTTAGCGACGTCTTTTTGCGTCGCTAAAATGACTTATTCTGGTAGTGTTTGACTGGTCAGACGACTGCGAAGCTTCATTCTAAGAATTAAAGCAACGGCTCGTCTCGGCCCCGATACTCGCACTTCCAGAAGGGACTGAGGGTTTCCAGATATTCAGCTTTACGTCCGGTCAAGGCTTAGGATGTGTGCTGATGCACCAGAACAAGGTGATATCTTTTGCTTCCCGACAGCTAAAGCCGCATGAGAAGAATTATCCCACGCACGACCTGGAGTTAGTGGCGATTGTGTTTGCGTTGAAATTGTGGCGTCACTACCACTATGGCGTGGCGTGCACAATCTATTCCGATCACAATAGCCTCAAGTATCTATTCACGTAGAGGGAACTGAACTTGCGGCAGAGGCGCTGGCTTGAACTGATCAAGGATTACGACTTGACTATCGACTATACGCCGGGAAAGGAAATGTTGTGGCGGACGCTCTGAGTCGGAATTACATAGCCTCGCTATCCATCGACCGTAGACTGCTACGCGACCTAGAAGAGATGGGCATCGAACTCCGAGTCCAATTTCGAAATCTGCATTTGGCAAAGTTGCAGTTAGAGCCGAGCTTGCTTGGAAAGATCAAGAGCGCTCAGAAGGACGATCCGTACCGGAAGAAAATACGAGATCTAATCTCGACGGGCAGGACGACCGACTTTGCGAAAGACGAGACCAGCATGCTTCGATTGAGGGGTAGGCTATGCGTTCCGGATAATTCAGAACTTAGAAAAGAGATATTATCGGAGGCGCACTATACGAAGTACACCTTGCATCCCGGCAGTATGAAGATGTACAAGGACCTCCACACAAACTTTTGGTGGCACGGAATGAAAAGAGATGTGGCACTTTTCGTGTCGCAATGCATGGCCTGTCAGCAGGTGAAAGCTGAGCACCAGAGACCAAGCGGAGAGAGGCAGAATCTGGCAATTCCAGAATGGAAGAGGCAGCACGTGTGCATGGATATTATTGTTGGTCTGTCGAAGACGCCGCGGGGAAATGATGCTATCTGGGTCATCGTCGATCGACTAACCAAGTCAGCACACTTTATTGCCATCAAAGTTACTTGGAGCGTTGATCGCCTGGCGCAGATATATCTTGATGAGATAGTACGGCTGTACGGAGTTCCAGCATCCATCGTCTCTGATCGGGATTTACGGTTTATGTCGCGATTCTGGAGTAGCCTTCAGTCGGCGCTGGGTACCAAGTTGCAGTTCAGCTCGACTTACCATCCTCAGACCGACGGCCAAACGGAGCACGTCAATCAGATTCTCGAAGACATGCTACGACTCTGCGTAATTGACTTCAAATCAAACTGGGACAATTGTCAACCTCTGGCCAAATTCGCATACAATAACAGCTATCAATCCAGCATTCAAATGGCGCCGTATGAAGCCTTGTACGAACGTAAGTGTCGATCACCCATTTGCTGGGACGAAGTCGGAGAACGGCAGATTCTCGGGCCGGAACTAGTGGAACAGACCGTGCAGAAAATTCAGCTTATTCGGGAAAGACTAATGACTGCACAGAGTCGTCAGAAAAGCTATGCGAATATTCATCGTCGACCCCTCGAGTTTCAAGAAGGCGATCACGTATTTCTCAAAGTGTCGCCCATGCGGGGAGTTACTCGGTTCGGCGCAAAGGGAAAGTTGAGTCCGAGATTCGTTGGGCCGTTCAAAATACTTGAACGGGTCACCCCAGTGGCCTATAAAATTGTCTTACCGCTGGCGCTTGAAGGTGTACACAATGTCTTGCATGTCTCTCAACTGCGAAAGTACGTGCACGACCCGAGCCACGTGGTAGATTTTGGCCAGCTGGAGCTAAAGTCCGATTTATCCTACGTTGAAGAGCCCGTTCAAATCATAGAACGCAAGGATAAGCTGATGCGCAATCGAGCGATCCCTCTCGTCCGCGTCCACTGGAGGAACCATTCGGTCGAAGAGTCGACGTGGGAGCTGGAATCGGAAATGAAGGAGAAATTTCCTTCGTTATTCTCGTAGAGGTAGGTTCTATCTTTAAGTTTCGAGGACGAAACTTTTTATTAGTTGGTAATGGTGTAGTGCCCCGTCCCTACATCGTGTCCCGTTCTTGTCCACGGAGTGCGCGAGAAAGGAACACTGTCGCTATCGATTCGGTCGCGACCGATAGGTCGGAATCGGCCGAGTCGATCGAAACAGGAACGGTTGAATTAAGATCCATTCTACGTTATGGAATAGCTTCTTCGGAACCAAGTCCCATATTCAGCGGGTTGCGCCTCGAGGATTGGCTCTGCGGCTGAGTCGGAAGAGACCTTCCGTTGCTCTGGTTTTCATGCCGTACTTAAATTGGCTTTGGCTTTGGTTTTCGTGAATGCGTTTTTTGTGAATGTTTTCGATGGGTTTTCGTGGCACATTTTTGAGCTTCGCATTCATATCGAATATCCTTGAATTATACAGTGTTCTAATCAGTTGCTTATGCGATTGCAGGTGATCGCATAGGCGACGTCAGCGCAGCCAACCGGTCGCTCGCTTGAAGCAAGCCTAAGACGAGTGGCTGACCTCCTTCATCTCGTCCCTCTACTTCAAAACTCAATATGTAAAGTAAAATGAATGCTTGTCATAATAGTATAGAATCAAAGAAATCGTAGCACGATTCTTCACGAAACACTCGTTATCAACTGCTGGTATTGGAAATAGAAAACATGTTCCTTATGCAAATCCACTTAGCCTATGCAAAGCAATAAATGAATCGATTAACGTTTATCGCAATGATACGGCTAAGTAAGCAAAACGGTCATTGGACAACTTGTCGACAAAGTGTAGTTTCCTCGAACGGTTGTCTAGGCCAAGGGACCGATTCGGCCCGGGAGGAACGAGAATAACAAGTGCCAACCCTTCATCGACGTGAGTTATGCGGACACTTACGCACAGGGCTCGCTACCCGACGCGAAAGGGGCGTCGTCTAACCAATGCTATAGTCCGCGATGGCTTGACATTGCCAGTGGCCTTCACACCCGTTTTCACTGCTTAACAAGTGCACGAGACACGAGATGAATATGATAGTGGCTTAATGTTATACAGTTAGAATGCTTGCCTCAAAACATGTTAACATGCAAATCGAGCAGGATGGTTAGAAAGATCATTGAAATAGCTAGCTAACATGTTTACGAAACTTCTTGAATCAAATACAGAGCTTGGATTTAATTACCCATTCGCCAGTACATGTATTTTGTGCTGATCCTCGCTCTTTGTAGGTCCCGCAAACCAGGAAGGATGCGCCAACTAGCTCGACGACTTTCGTGACTTTTGAAGCTTCGGCTGTGCGTCGAAGACTTTCTCTGCGACTCCCCTTTTGAAGGCTCTCGACAGTCCAAGAAAGATGACTCAGCGTCCCTCCCATCCAGGTCACTGGAGTACTTTGTTGTATATTGAGGGATGTGTGCAATGTATAAAATGGCTATCTCATCGGTACTCTTTTGTAATCGAGTCATGTTGTAGCCCGTGCGGCAATGAGTCTTGTATCGGAGTCTGTAAAAGATGTTCATTATCAATAAAGATCTAGTTTCCTTTACTTATTGTGTGAATCAATTTGTCTGCGTACTCTCTTAGATCTCATGTCACGGATTACCTTATGACTATGCCTTGTGCGATCGAAAATTAGGTTCGCACGGCATCACGTCCGGGGGATGACTATCGATTCGACGGAATCGAGATGTGACAGATTAGGTAGGACTAGAATTTTATTCAAATTATATTATTATTATGATTTCTAAATATGAGCCAAATTCTAACATGTAAAGGTAACCACGTGCATTGCGACGCATGCCAGTTACTTTGATATTTAGATGATACTTACAATTTTTATCTTTGATTTGGGAAACAACTAATTATTGGCCAAAACAACCAAGTTAGTACACGCGGAGCAATCCACACAAAATCAATCTTAGTAGCATATTTGTAATGAGTTATTCAATTATGCTATTTGGCTCCCAAAATATTTGGGTGGTGTCATCATCCATTATGTGGCATCTGACATGGCAGATGACATAACAGCTGATATGACAAATTTTAACCAAAAAAATTAATTACCCAATTTTTTAATGTTAATATTAATATTAATATTAATATTAATATTAATATTAATGTTAATGTTAATATTACTATTAATTTTAATGTTAATGTTAATTTTAATTTTAATATTAATGTTAATGTTAATTTTAATGTTAAGATTAAACTTAATGTTAATTATCATGTTAATTTATTAATTTACTATTAATTTTATTGTTAAATTTTGACATGTCAGCTGCCATATCAGCAACCATGTCATCTGCCACATAATGAAAGATGATATCACCAAAAAAAAATTTGGGAGCCAAATAGCATTTTTGTAAGTTATTATTTGACATTTGGTTAGTTTAGTCATTTGTCACTTATACCGCTTTGTTATCATTTTGGAACTAATTTATACTTAGATGAAATTTTTTTCTAAAGAGTTTTATCTCTTGATTATTGGTGGACTCCAAGGCCTATGTTTTACGGACAATATCCGTAGACTCGGACACTACGACAAACTTCGCCCTCGACACGGTATCCGCCCTCTTCGAGGATCAATCTTCACAGTCATTCCCCACATCATTCGATGTTATCAAGATATTTATATTCCTCTAATTTGTTTGCACTTTGGTGTACATAGACTGAAACACAAAACCAAGATCAGCAATAATTGCATCTTTGTAGGTGTAGATTTTATTTCGATAACATAAAACTCTGTGATCAGCAGCGATAAACACTCAGAGTAGAATTGACATAACGAGGCTTATATTTTTTTAAATGTCCGACGTAACGTACGAGACTTTGTACATACTTTGTTGTATATTATTTGAAATTATTGCCTCCAATTTTTACACACACACACTATTTTCACGAGACATTTTTTTTTTTTTTTTTGAAATCCCACTCACACACACAATTGGGGGGCTCGAACCTTGCCGGCCCCTCCGGGTGTCCGTTCTAATACCATTAGGCTAGAGAGCTCGGACCACGAGGCTTATTTGTTACTGAAGTAAACATAAAAGCAAAGCAACAACGAGGAGTAATGCCCTCCTATGACATCAAAGAGTGCGACACTTTGTGTCGGGCGGCAGGTTGCATTCGAACTTGACGCTCTTCCACACGAAAGGCGAGCACTGCTCCGCACCGGCAGAGAGAAGGGTGTGCACCGGCCCTTCGCAGTTCGCGCCGGTGTAGAGGGAGATCGGTACGCCAATGTAGTCGAACTCGTACGCACCGGACAACTCGAGATCACAGCACCCGCAGGAGGTGTAGGTGATGCTCGGGGAGGAGTTGCAGCCGGAATCCCCCCACACCTCCAGGAAGCTGCCGTGTGCGAGGGGCAGTAGACCGAGAATCACGACAAGAAGTGCCATCGTCGCGACGACCGCGGCGGCACGGAGCTTGCCGAGGGCCATGATTGCTATCCCTATCTGCCTTGACAATAATGGGGTATGGCTTTATAGCCCATGGATACTGTAACACGATTTTGAGATTGTCGAATTGTTGTCATCATTGTTTTGTTATGATCAATCAAGGAAAATGTGTAAAGATAAATGGTCATGATAGAAACCTAAACATAGAACCGATACGCAACTCCAAAACCATAGACTTTCTTACAATCAAATTGGCTATATATAGCTAATCTCATCTACCTTGCCCATGACATTCTTATGATCAAATTTGGCTATAGCTAATGTAATCTTGTTTACCTATGTTGGTCCTTGTTTACCACATGTTTCCATACATGATAATGAGTGTTTGGGACTTGGTCGCTTGTAGGGGTGAGCATTATTTGGACCGAAAATCGAACCGAATCGAATAAGAGATTTGGTTCGATTTTAAAAAAATCGGTTATGTTTCGGTTTTGAAAATACTAAATTTTTTTATTCGGTTTCGGTTTTGGGTTTCGATTTCGGTCCAAAACCGAAAACCGAATAAAAAAATTTAGTCAATATATATATATATATATATATATATATATATATATATATATATATATATATTTTTTTTTTTTTATTTTTTTTTTTTTGACTAAATTTTTTTATTCGGTATATATATATATATATATATATATATATATATATATATATATATATATATATATATATATATATATATATATATAAATTTAGTCATTCGGCACTTCTCTTATATATATATATATATAAATTTAGTCAATATATATATATATATATATATATATATATATATATATATATATATATATATATATATATATATATATATATATATATATATATATATATATACCGAATAAAAAAATTTAGTCAATATATATATGTATATATATACATATATATATTGACTAAATTTTTTTATTCGGTATATATATATATATATATATATATATATATATATATATATATATATATATATATATAGGGTGCTGCTATTAGCACTCCTAAAATGTCATTCGGCACTTCTCTTTAATTTTTTAATATTCGAATTCTAAATCTACTCCTGCATTAAATATGCATTAATTTGTGTATGCATGGAAAGAGGAGTGTAGGATGACATTTTAGGTTATTCGGTCTAATTCGATTTTCGGTTATTCGGTTCGGTTTGAACCGAAATAACGCAATGCTCACTCCTAGTTGCTTATTTGCTCTTTTGCTTATAGAGAGGGGAAAAAATGTTAGTCACGTGCACGCGATATTGTTAAAAATAATTTAAATTAAAAATTGTTAAAGAGATATTTATAGAAAATTTTTGAGTGGCACCCCACTTGGATGGCCTATTTGAGCGGTGCATCCCACATTGTTTGCTATATGTATAAGTAGTCCCACTTTAGACGTTTTTCGTCAGTTTTGACTGTCAGCCGTGTTTGACCCTTAAAAAAGACGAAAATATCCCTCTTCCTTCTCCCTCCTCACCCCGCTGCCCGTCGTCGCTGCTGCTGGCTGCTGCTGGCTGCTGCCGCAACTGCTGCTGCTGCTCGACGGGGGAGGGGGGCAGCAGCGGGGGGGAACGGGGGGCGAGGTCGAGGAGGGGGGCGGAAGGGGGAAGTCGGGGAGGGGGCGGGGCGAGGTCGGTGAGGAGCGGAGGGGGGCGAGGTCGGGGAGGGGGCGGAGTGGGGCGAGGTCATGGAGGGGGCGGAGGGGGCGAGGTCGGGGAGGGGGGCGGAGGGGGGGGAGGTCGAGGAGGGGGCGGGGCGAGGTCGGGAAGGGGGGGCATGGGGGGGAGGTCGGGGAGGGGGCGGAGGGGGGCGTGGTCGGGGAGGGGGCGGAGGGGGGCGTGGTCGGGGAGGGGGCGGGCCGAGGTCGGGGGGGAGGGGGTCGAACGTCGGAGAAGTGGGAGGGGGGCTGTGATGTCAGGGAAGAAGACAATGGAAGGAGGGTTAGTTTGGTCCCAAATTTTTTTAATGAAGAATCCATCCGTCAGAACTGACGAAAAACGTCCAAAGTGGGATGACTTATACATATAGCAAATCCAAAGTAGAATAACTTATACATATTACAAACAATGTGGGATGCACCGCATAAATAGACCATCTAAGTGGGATGCCACTCAAAAATTTTCATATTTATATTTTAATTAAAATTTTATATATAGTACCTGAAAACATAATTTACAGAAGATGATTCGTGTATTCGTATTAAAAAAATAAGGTTGATGAAATCATTGATTTGCGACTAAGTTAGTTGCAGCGAGATGAACCCTTGTCTATCGTAAATCTCGATTTATTGGATTGGAGATGCCTCTCCTAACCCTATTGGAACCCACCTCCTAGCTCATATCTATTCGTTGGCCCAGATGTTTAAAAGGATGGGGCCATTACAAGAGGGCCAATGGTTGTCACGTGCCGCGATTACAGTCTGCAGACAAAATATTATTTTCGTTCAACTAATGAAGTGTACAATACCTGTTAGTGGCGGGGCACAATTTTTCGATAAAAAACTGAGAAGATGAAACAATTGTAAAAATAATGTTCCAACGCAACACTTCTAGGAAGGTTGCGCAAGTTTAACGAAGATCTCGTTACATCAGCATATGATATACGAGAATCTAAGAAGATTTCGTAATTCACAGCAGCGAAGAAAATGACAGGCAAAAGATGGAAGATGGCCTGCTGGGTGAATGATCACCGTTGCTTAAAGCTATATTCGCCCCACACGAATAGCTTCCTGGAACCAGCAAGTTCGTCGTAGAACTTTGTAACACTTCTGACTACTTGGATCGTACACGGACTCCCGTACAAAAGCAATGCTGGTACAAAACTTCTCTTCTCTCTCACAGACTCTGTTTACTTGTGTTAAGAAACACTTGTAAACTTTCGTAACTCTCTGAATATGTTCTGTGTATACTACCGGTGAGAGAGAAGAGACCTTTTATAGGCTCGAGTAGCAACTGCCCGGTTAGCACAATATTCGGGACGTGGTAATAACCACTCCGAACGTGCAGTAACCGCTCAGATCATGCTCAGGCACAATCTGAAACAAGTTGCGCCACTCGTGCACCCCGCGAGCCTTGCACACCGCGCGTAGTATGCGACACCTACGCCACCTGCGCACCCTGCGCCACCCGTGCAACTGCGCGCAACTGAGTGCGCAGTTGTACACGCAACTGGGCGCGCCACTAGACGCGCACCTGGTCGTGCAACCTGGGCAGCACAACCTGGCAGCGCACCTGGCCGTACAATCTGGCCGCGCAACGAGCGCAACTTAAGCACACTATGCGCCTAGCGACGATGCTGACGTGGTAAGTGTGCCAACAAAACGCCATATTACGCCTCATGAGACCATGATCCCGAGTCCGAGTCCGAGTCCTAGTCGCGGGGCTTAGCTCCCATGAAAATAAATTTCTCAAGAGCAAAATGCATGAATGCTTTCAATTGTTGATTTAGCCTTTTTTTCCATTAGAAAAATAACCCCACATGGCACACCCATGTGCACCTCCACACCACATGTGCATCTCTAAATTAGCATAGCTAATATATAGAGATACAACTCATTTGGCCTAGCCGATGTGGGACTAAAGTTTCTAAACAAAGGCCAAAATCCCAACATTACCGACACTTGGAAATAGATATGAGTAGCTTCTTAGTCCTCCAATGTGCTCACCTTTAACATATTTGGAATCTCATCTCTTCAAGTAACAAGCCCGATAAGCTTTTCACCTACACTATCTGAGATGTCTCCCTAATTACCTAATTATAAACGTGTTATTTTATAAAAAATACAGCTTAGGTCTAGAGGCCAGCAGGTGGAGACATAATGCATTCTGGCTGGATAGGCTATGTAAAATAGCATTAGACCATGTAGCGTCTTAGCCGCCTTTCCGAAAAGACCATTACCGCTCCGAAGTTTCCATCTACACCAGAAGGAAGGCGACAAACAAAATGGAGAAATGAATGAGAGAGCTATAACATGAGTATCATGAAAAGAGAGGATGCTTCATTCCTTTGATAACAGTGGGTAGTGGCTCAAGTAGCTGTTGCTAGTACAAAATTAAAACATCTGATAGAACTAGCACATGCAGAGAAGCACAACCTGACCATAGACAAAAATGATAAATGGCCCACGGTGGAGTGACCGCACGTGTGCCCGCACGCCGCGTGTCACCATCCCACAGATCTCCTTTCTGCATTCGGGGTCCATCCGCCCCCTACCAATTAAAGGATGACACGTGGCCTGCGGGCCACGACTGCAGTCCAAATCTGCAGACAATGTAGCATCGTCCGACAATAAATATAGGTGTAAAGGTGATTGACCCAAAAGAATCGTATGTACAAAGTGTTAGTGCCGGGGCACAATTTTTAGATGGAAAACTGAGAAGATGAAACAATTGTAAAAATAATGTTCCAACGCAACACTTCTAGGAAGGTTGCGCAAGTATAACGAAGATCTAAAAAGATCTCATTTTAGTATTACGAGAATCTAAAAAGATTTCGTAATCCACAGCAATCGATCGTAGTACTTCTAAAAAGAAGATACAATCTGAATTACTGGCTGCAATGAAGAGGGCGACTGGCGAAAGATGGAAGATAGACTTGGGGCAAAAAGACTTAGAGTATCGTCTGGACGGACGATAGACTTGGGGCAAAAAGACTTAGAGTAGGACAGAAAATTAGGAGTGTGCGTGAACGACAACGAGAATGGCCCCAAACGATGGGAATGATAGGAATGGATGATGCGCAAGTAAAGTTGGAATAACGAATTGAATCATTGGTCGGAAGACGTACTCGATGATAGTGCAATTCTTGGTCTCGAATCGGACAGGAATTACTTAGACTTGGCCGACTCCGCTAAGAAGAAATCGTATTAATTTCGTTGACAAGAGCGCTTGAGTAGCGAATCGAATCATCTTGAGGACCGAGATAAACGATATATGATACACACATGAGTTTGGTTTTAATTCGAAGTTAGCAAAACGATCGACAAATTAAAACTATCACGAGTAGCTTGTCCGACTTCGCTAGTCGCTAAGCTTGGTTGAAATGTACGTATTCGGGGGACGCCTTGAATCCGTGCATGATCCAAACTCAGCGATATGATGAACTCGAATACAGCTGCAAGTGGGTGTTGCGATGCGCATGAACGAATGAATAAGTTTGCCTCAGCCTACGACTCTCGAATTTGATGAATTACAACGCACCTCGTGCGACCATTACAAGTCCCATGACAAGGCGCAATAGCAACCAAGTCGAAGAAATGCTTGAATTGAATAAGTACCATCAACTCTAAAATGAATGAAAAGTTATTCAATAAAATCGACCAAACGTACACAGACACGGAACTGGAAAGGTACCGAGCATGGTTCGATGCCATCGAACGATAGAGCCGTTCGATAGAATTGTCTAATGAAACACGATGATACGAGTTAAGGAATGGTAGGATGACCTGCACTCATGAAGTCTCGAGGACGAGACTTGTTTTGAGTGGTGTATTATGTAATGACCCGCTCCGCCCTAGCGGAACGCCAATTCCAACGGCAAGTACAACGACTCGAACGAGCCGTCGACCCGAAGAGTTGGCATCGACCTGATGAAGAATCGATGCAAGGCTTACATTAGCCGTCAAGATGAATCCAGACTTAGACTATCAAAGGCACGCTCGGAGTATCGCTCGGCCGATACGAACATCGCTAAGGTGGGTGGCTCCGATGAACCCGTCTTTGCTTAGCCTAGACACATAACAATACGGACACTATTGCTAGAATCGCTAGGCGATAACACCGCGCATGCTAATAAATGACTCAACGCACCTAGCTAAGGGAATAATCTCATCTTGTATGCTTGTATAGAATATGAAAAGGAACATGGAAAATATGAGAACCCTCGCACCGCACTCCACGCTCGTGCTACGGCACAAGCTTGCGTTCAAGTCCCTTACGTGTTCAACAATGAAACAATGAATGGTTTACAATAATGAAACGGGAAGACTATCAACATAGTCGTTCCGAGTAGAGTTTAGCAACATTGAAAGGCTATGGGACCGATGGGTCGCCAAGGCGACTCCCGCACAAGGAGTTGCGTAATGTATGAATGAAAGAGTAAACGAATAAGTGAATGAATGAATCAACGAATGAATGAACAAGTGAAAGAAAGAATGAATAAAAGATAAGAAGGATGGAAATGGTTAGCGATAGGTATGACGGGCACGTGCAACGGGGCTCGCTACCCGCGCTGCACGGACGCCAACCTGGTCGATAACGCATTAAGGCTAAGGGTTAGCCTACGGCTCAGAGACAGCCATTAAGTTAAAAAGACAAGTTAATACGAAATGGTCGTGGACAAACGGCACGGGCGAGGGGTGGCGATGCCGTGGCCATGAAGAAAAAGGGATTCTACGGAATGATCAAAGTGTGAATGACTTGCCGGTCCGGACGGAATCAAAAGAAAGATGGCTTACGGGCTGCCTGAGTGCCGGCTTGGCCACCAGGGGACATAAGGCCGGGTATTTCAAAAGACTATCAGGGTGTACCAAGCCGCACGCCATGATAGGTGAGAAAATTACCACAGGGGAAGACATGTCCAAATTGGCTTGTGATGCCAGCGACCGATACATGTAGATTAAGTGGGCTTTGCTAGTGGCGATCCACGTGCAAGTCCTTGCATTGAAATCAAAGTAGTCTAAGTTAATCTGAACAAAGCACCTTCTGAAAATGGCTTGAAATGTATCATACCAAATGATAATGAATTAGAGAACACACCTACGACGCGTTAGGACCCGAGGCAGGGACACGCCCTTGATATTGAAAGTTTACATGAGGCACGTTATGTTATTACGTATGAATTGTTGACTAACTTGATTTGCTTTGGACAGGGAAGGCCGGACGGTAAGTATGGGTAAGTTGTACATGTATTTCCATGCGACACTTGAATTTGGCAACACGGGATAGGTTATGACATATGCCATGAAATTGATCCTAAGGCATGATTAGAAAGACAATGAATGATAGAGATGCACAAAAGTAAATGGAACATGTTCGATAATGATAGCATTGTGGGCGAGCTAGCCTCCCCACCAGTGCATAACAATGTACTGATAACCCCACAGTCTGTATGCAGGATGCAGAAGATGTCGGCGGGTGCGGAGCTTCCATCGAACGTGCTAAGGCGCGGAGTCAACTCTGGGGCCTTGGAACGTTGCAAGAAGCTGAAGCACCCTATACAGGACATAATGTATCGGAACATCGCCATGAATCCTTCCATCTTGTAAGCCACTTGGTACGCCTTTTATGTTTCAGAGAGAGAGAGAGAGAGAGCTTGAGCGATTTGTAATATCGGCCTAGCGCCGCTTGTAAACTTCTTGAATATCAATAAAGAGTTCGAATTCGTTTCTGCTTGTGTTCATTTACTTTCCGCTGTAATGGGGACACTCTGTGTGACTCTGTGGCCTGGCTCAAATCGGCCATTTCTGGACTTGGCCTTGCACGGACGCAACCTAGGCCCGTGCGACATCACGCCTTAGCGAGGACGATTGCTCCTGCGGGAGGAAGGCGTGACACTGCCTACACATTAAAGGCCCTGTGTCAGCCTGGTTTCAGTGTATAATTTTGGGCGTCTACAAGTTTACCCTCAAGAGACGGCCTGATATCTCTTTGTCCATACACTATAGGTGAGTTCATTATAAAGAGACATGGCATGAGGCACTTTGCGCTTCCCTTGCGGTGCTACGCCGCTATGACATGGCCCGAAGCCAAGGAATTACCCCTCCCTGGGAATCACCCCATATCTGGGAACCTTTGTAGTGTCATACTACTGTAGAATGAGGCAACTGCCTCTTTGTAGTGCCAAACTACCCAGCATGAAGCCTTAGGCTCCCTTGCGGTGTTACGCCACAACGACATGGCTTGCAAGGCCGAGACTTTATCCCTAACCGGGTACCTCATCGTGGTGTTGTGCCACTGTAACATGAGGAACTCCTCCTCTCTTGTAGTGCTGACTACACCCCTCTTTATTTTTAACATACAGCATTAGGCTAACTGCCTATTTACGGTGCTATACCGCTGTGACTTGGCTTGCAAAGCCGAGGCTTTACCCTATTCCTGGGCAGCACCCCACATATAGGAACCTAATTGTGGAGTCACCCCACTGTAGCATGGAGTTTCACTCCTTGTAGTGCTGCTCTACCATGCTTCCTGTAAAGCACACCAGGCATTCACTCTGCCTGAGAACTCATTAAGGCAATTAAGCCAACCTTCCCACAGGAACCGTTTTTCGCAGAAAACAATAGTAGACAACAGTGGTTATAGGTCCGTAACCTCTCCATGCCCAATAGAAATATGTACCCACCATTTCTGATATTCTTCCGATTAGTGGTCCTCCCTTGAACTAAAAGCTAGATGCCTAGTAGATTTCTCTTTGAACTATTAGCATAAAACTTTATGGTAGGAATACAATAATACAATATCAGAATGCCTTCAAGCCCATTTTACAAGCTGTGTCATCGACAAGCTGGTGCTTGAGGTCCTTGGTGAACGGATCTGCCAGGTTCTCCTGACTCCGAACATCAATCACTGCAATAATACCTCTCTTGATAAGATCGTGTACTGCTCTGTGCTTCAACCGCACAGTCCTCTCCTTCCCGTTGAAGAGGTCATTTGATGCCACCGCTGCAGTCGCCTGGTTGTCGCAGTATATCGGTATTGCCGGTATTTGTGCCACAACCACTGGAAGATCATACATGAGCTCCCGAAGCCATTCTTCTTTTTCGGCTGCGGTATCAAGTGTAAAGAACTCATATTCCATGGATGACCGCGAGAGCATAGTCTGCTTCTTCGACTTCCACGATATAGCAGCTCCACCCATTGTAAAAATGAATCCACCTGTGGACCTCTCGCTCTCCACCTCTGAGTACCAGCTGGCATCACTGAAGCCTTCCACTACCGACGGATCTCCGCTGTAGTACAGTGCATATGTCTGAGTCTTCTTGAGATATCTCATAACCCGTTTCACAGCTTTCCAGTGTTGAACACCTGGGTTGCTAGTAAAATGACTCAGCATTCCTACGGCAAAAGCTATGTCAGGCCTTGTGGCAGTAGTAGCATACATCAAACTTCCGATTACGCTTGAATACTCCAGCTGCCTGACACTTTCCCCTGAATTAGGCTTCAGCTTCAGATCACACCTGTACGGCGTATCGATCCCTGGAAGATCCCGATACCCATAACGAGTGATCATTTTCTCAATATAATGAGACTATGACAGCGCTAATCCAGTGTCTGTCCGGATGATCTTGATCCCTAAGATCACATCAGCTTTCCCCAAGTCCTTCATACTGAACTTGCTCGAGATGAATTTCTTTGTCTCCGTGACAGAACCTATATCCGTACCTAGGATAAGCATGTCATCCACGTACAGACAAACGATCACACCTCTTCCATCAGCGAACTTCGTGTAAACACACTTGTCCGTCTCGCTGACCATGTAGCCATTTGACCTTATAACTTTGTCAAATTTCTCGTACCACATCTTGGGAGCCTGTTTAAGACCGTACAAAGATTTTACCAACTTGCAGACTTTGTCTTCAAGACCCTTGACGACAAATTCCTCTGGCTGTTGTATATAAATCTCTTCGGTCGGCTCGCCATTTAGGAAAGTCGTTTTCACATCCCTCTAATGTATCACCATCTTATGTATCGCTGCGAGAGCAATCAACATTCTGATGGTAGTCATCCGGGCTACTGGAGCATACGTGTCAAAGTAGTCAATCCCCTGCTTCTGAGAAAACCCCTTGGCTACCAACCTAGCCTTGAACTTGTCAATAGTTCCGTCTGCTTTCATCTTCTTCTTGAAGATCTATTTGCATCTGATAGGTTTCGCTCCTTCAGAAAGATCAACCAACACCCAAGTGTTATTTGAGGTGATGGAATCAATTTCATTGTCAATCGCCTCCTTCCAGAAAATTGCGTCTCTGGTCTTCATCGCCTCATCATAGGTAAGCGGATCAGCTTCCACATGATAGGTGACAAAGTCACTTCCGAAGTCCTTCGGCCTCCTCATACGTTTAGCTGACGGCTCAGCTTGTTCTGGTTCAATCGTTGTTTCAACAACAACATCTTCTTCGACCACATCTTCATTGAAGACTTCAGTTTCTGGCGCACCCTCATTGTTCTCCGGTACATCCGCAAGAACAATATTCTTGTGCCTTGCAAACTTGTCTTCAAAATATTCTGTGTTGCGAGATTCGATGATATGATTTGATTTAATATCAAGAAATCTCCGAGCATCACTCTTCTCGGCATACCCCAAGAAGATCGTCTTAGTAGTCCTTGTCCCAAGCTTCTGAATCTTCAGATCTGGAAGCTTGACATATGCCAAACACCCCCACACTCGAATGACATTCAAGTTAGGTCTGACCTTGAACCAGAGTTCAAAAGGAGTAACGTCTGAAGTTGCATGAGGCACTATATTTAGAATAAAAGTGGCCGTCAATGCAGCTTCTCTCCAGTAGCACTTAGGAAGACCAGCAGTCAACAACATTGAGTTAATCATTTCTGTTAACGTTCTGTTCTTCCTCTCTGCTACTTCCGTTTGATTGAGGAGAGTACGGAGCCGTAGTCTCATTGACAATTCCATGTTCTTTGCAGAACGATGCGAATTCATGAGACCTGTACTCCCCACCTCGATCACTTCTTATTCTTTTGAGTTGTTGTCCAGTCTGCCGCTCAGCTTCGGCTCTGAACTCCTTGAACTTCTCGAATGCTTCGTCTTTAGCCTTCAGCAAGTAGACGAACGCATACTTTGAGAAGTCATCGATGAAGGTTATGAAATACTTTATCCCGGCATTTGTAGAGAACTGTTTGAAGTCACAGATATCGGAGTGTACCAACTTCAGAAGATCTGTACTTCGATTAACCCGAGGAAAGGGTTTCCTTGTGATCTTTGTTTGAGCACAAACTTCACATTTCTCTACCTTACCCCCACACTTGGAGATAAGTCCTAGACTAGACATTCTGTTTATTCGTTTATAATGAACATGTCCTAGCCTATTATGCCACAACTCAAGAGTATAAGCAGAAGGAGTGATTTCATTAATCACATTAATTACATTGGACTGATTTACAAGCTAAATTTTGAACATTCCTTCGGTATAAAAAGCTTTTCCGAAATATGTTCTCTTGATAGACATCACCATCTGGCCAGCATTGATGTCCATCCTGAGGCCTGCGTTGCAGAGTAGGCCTCCTGAGATCAGGTTCTTGGCGATAGCAGGTACGTGCTTTATGCCTTGAAGCGTCAGAAACTTCCCCGAAGTCAGCTTCAACACCACCGTCCCGATCCCGAGCACTTCAGCTTGTGCCTGGTTCGCCATCATAACCACTTCAGAAGTAGGTATGTAGGTGGTGAACCACGCCTTACTGGAGCAGACATGACAGGAGGCTCGAGTGTCTACCCACCAGTCAGAGTCAGTCCTTACTGCATCAACCTGCGCAATCATAGCAACAACGTCAGTGATCATAGATACCTTACTAGGCTCTCCTTGCTCTGATTGCTTGGTCTTTGCTTTGTATTCATTCTTGAAGTGGCCCTTCTTGCCACACTTGAAACAAGGCATCTGAGACTTTGCCTTCTTTCGCTTAAAGGAAGTCCCCTTCACGTTCAGATTGTTAGGGTCCTTCTTCTTGTTGTGGGAAGCTGCCTGCTTTCCCCTTGGTTCCTTGGTATAAACCAGATTGGCGTTAGCCAATTGCTTGGACAGTGCGTCCACCTTCATTTGAGCCCGCATCTGGTCCTCAACATAGATTTCCTGCAAGAGATCTTCAAGGCTGATCTCAAGCTTCTTCCTATGCATAGTTGCATAGAACTTACTCCACCCAGCGGGGAGCTTTGAGACAATCCCTCCAACAACAAACTTGTCGGGGAGGGGCATCGCCTCGTCTTCCAACTTTTGTTGCAGCTTCAGAAATTCTTTTACCTGCGGCAGCATGGACTTCTCGTCCTCAAAGAGCCATTTGTGATATTTTTCAACCACAAATATCTTGCTCCTGTTCTTGTCTTCTTCGTACAGTTTCTCCAGAGACTCCCATATGTCTCTGGCAATTGGTTTCTTACTGTAGGATTCTGCTAGAGAATCCTTCATAGCATTCAGAATAAGTAACCTGCAAATGTTATTCTCCCTTCTCCACTTGGCCTGAAGTTTAGTAGCCGCAGTGATTGCGGCAGCAGACCCAGTATCTGGAACGGTAGGTTCCTCTTCAATAAGCACGTGATCAACGTCTCTGAGTTGAAGAGTGAGATAAACCTTCCTCTTCCAGACTTGATAATGCACTCCATCAAACTTTTCTAACTTACAAAAGTCAGTATTGAGGAGTGAAGCATTAACGTTTTCCATCGTAGCAATAAAGCTTTGAGATTGTTAGTGCCGGGGCACAATTTTTTGATGGAAAACTGAGAAGATGAAACAATTGTAAAAACAATGTTCCAACGCAACACTTCTAGGAAGGTTGCGCAAGTATAACGAAGATCTAAAAAGATCTCATTTTAGTATTACGAGAATCTAAAAAGATTTCGTAATCCACATCAATCGATCGTAGTACTTCTAAAAAGAAGATACAATCTGAATTACTGGCTGCAATGAAGAGGGTGACTGGCGAAAGATGGAAGAACTCCTGCTGGGGTGAATAATCACCGTTGCTCATAGCTTTATTCGCCCTACACGAACAGCTTCCAGGAACCAGCAAGTTCGTCGGAGAACTTGGAACACTCCTGCTCTTCTGACTCCTCGGATGGACACGAACTCCCGTACAAAAGCAACGCTGGTGCGGCGCCTTTTCTCTCTCTCGAAGGCTACTGGAAGATCAGAACTATGTTAAAGAACATTTCTGAATTCTCTGTTTACTTGTGTTAAAAAATACTTCGTAAACTTTCTGTGGTCGCTTCTATTACTTGTATATATTCAGCCTTGAGAGAGAGATGATGCCTTATATAGGCCCTGCAGCAACTGTTCGGTTGCCACAAAGTTAGGAACGTGGTAAAAACCACCCCGAACATGTAGCAACCGCCCAGAACATGCAAACGCACGTTCTGCTGCAAGTTGCGCCAACTGCGCGCACCCTGCGCTCCTTGCACTCCGCACACTGAGCCACTTGCGCCAGTCTGCGCCACTGCGCGCACTGCGCCACTGCGCAACCTGCGCGACCTGTGCCACCTTGCGCCACTCGCGCAACGTGCGCCACGCGCGCAACTTGCGCAACGTACGCAACATGCGCAACCGGCGCAACCTGTGCGCAACCTGACGCGCACTCTGGCGCGCAACCTGGTCGCGCAACCTGTGGCGCGCAACCTGGTCGCGCAACCTGTGGCGCGCAACGTGGCAGCGCAAGTGGCTCAACCTGTGACGTGCTAAGTGCAAAGTGCGCCAACAAAACGCCATATTACGCCTCATGAGCCCATGAGCCCGAGTCCGAGTCCGAGTCGCTATGGAAATAAATTTTCCAAGAGCAAAAAGCATGAATGCTTTCAATTGTTGATTTAGCCTTTTTTCCATTAGAAAAATAACTCCACATGGCACACCCATGTGCACCTCCACACCACATGTGCATCTCTAAACTAGCAAAACTAATATATAGAGATACAACTCCTTTGGTCTAGCCGATGTGGGACTAAAATTCACTTTGTAAAAGACCATAACCCAACACAAAGTGTTTTCAAAGAGAGTTCAAATGAAACCTTACCATTTTGCGAATTGGCATGCTAAGTAAGAGATGCTGAAGTACAGAATAAGGTTTCAGAGTATCATATGGTAATCTTCTGTGAACTTAGCCATGATAACATCGTAATCGAATTTGTAACCCTTAGCCTACAAAAAATTATAACAACAAAATAAGTACACTTAAACTCGGTTTATTCTGAGATCGGTTTATCATCATCATCGATACATTGTACGGGGTGGGAAAGAATCACTTACCGTAGGCGAATCTTCAGCTTCCGAAGGTGAATCATCAGTTATCGTAGGAGAATAATCAGTTACCGTAGGGATGTGACGTGTACAACGCGACACGGTAAGAACATTGAAACGCATAAAAGACACCTATTGTTGGGCTATATATCGTAGTATATTTTGAAGTATCCAAGTTGTGTCGGATACAACCAGGGCCGGCCCTGGGGTAAGCCGGACAAGACTTGCGGCTTGGACAACCCCCCTCTGCTAGGACAACCCCTCATGCTCAACATGATCCCACCCAAGGTCAGGATCACGGATGACCACCAGGACCACCTGACAATAAGAGTCAAGGGGCAACCAAAATTAGTTCCAGGATAGGGCAACCCAATCCTTCGGGCCGGCCCTGGATACAACATGGCACAGATATTTGGCGTGTAGGTGCTTCCCTAGATCATTGGTAGAATTTTGATTCCGAGGAAAAGTGAACCTACCATAACCCAGCCATGGTTGTTCCATAGTGCTTGTGAAGTACATCAGACGTCTCAGGGATGTTGCTCTCTTTAATATTTTGTTTCAACTCGGTTTCTTCGGAAAATGATCCATCAATTTTTATGATCATGATGAACTCAGTTCCTCTTGATTCCAAACAAAGAGAGGGAATAAGAGCTCTAAAAGCTATTTCTATATTGATTTGTTGGGCTTTTTGTTGGATAGTACCGCGTTTCTGGTTGAGCCCTCAAAAGATGTGTGACAATGGAGTTGGTAATTTAGTCCCACATCGGGTAGGCGATGGGATCATGGGGTGTAGATAATTGGAATTGGTTTGAACCTTACATGAGAATTCTCTTTTATGCCATATGGGCCCAATTCAATATCGCACCTCATGGGCCTACTCTAGTATGGGTCACACCGCGTTCCCAACATCTTGTATCAGAGCCAGGATACGGGACGGATTGGCTTCAAAGGGATTTGGTTCGAGATAGATGGTGCTTAACGATCATGTGTACAATCGGATTATATGGATTGACTTCAAGGAGGTTTGACGCGTCCAAGGTAGCGGAAATGAGCTAAGGACCCCCTTATTTGTCGGTTTTTAGGAACAAAATAGATCTACTAGTTTTGCTTCTTCCTCGAGTTTTATGGGTTCACCTATAAATGCAAATTCCAATTTAACTAATCCCAACTTATAATAATGGTTTTGTAAGGTTACATGTCTCCAACTACACCCTAATATATATATATATATATATATATATATATATATATATATATATATATATATATATATATATATATTTTGGCATCGTTTGGTTGGCGGAAAGGAAAGGAAAGAAAATTAATTTTTGCACTTTCCATGAGTATGAAAATTTTCAAATCCGGTCAAAAGAAAATTCAGTGAAAGGGAGGACCATTTTTCTACATATATTTTTTTTCTCTATAGTTTCCTTTTCTTTCATGTTCCTTTTCATTGACATTCAAATACGAAAAATGAATAACTTTTATTCTCCAATGTTCTAATTATACGCAAGACAAATGTGGCATATATGCAAAGAGCAAACAAGCTAAGAGCATCCATAATGACAACACTCCAAATCATACTCCAAATTACTTCAAACCATACTCCAAAAATTAATTTTGAAGTATTTCCTTCATGTTGGTACACAATGGTATACTCTAAATAAACACTCCAAATTGACAAGTGGCAACATCCCATCTTTTTTCTCCTTATTTTTCCTTCATAATTGACAAGTGGCAACACTCCAAAAAATAAAAATAAAGGAGAAAGTTAAAAATGGTGGGCCCCAAGTAACTATAGCTCTACTAGTGGACTCTCCAAATTTGGAGAGTCTCTTGGCTTTCTACTCTTTTTCAAGTGTGGACAAGAGTCCATTGTATTCCTCAAGTACTACAAAATTTGACTAAAGGCCAAATATAGTATTTGAAAAGAGTCCCATTGTGGATGCTCTAACAAGTCCCAAACGCTCATTCTAGCTCATTAAAACAGTTGGAAAAAAAAAAAGAGATAAAGCCAAAACAGCTTTGAGGCGTATTTGTAAGTCGATACTTTCTTTCTTTTTTGAATAAAACTTCATTAGCATTAATAAGAAATGTGATTCATGTCAAACATGACATGAGAAGAGATACATGTAGGAATATCAGTGTAAATGGATATTCCACTTGATTGATTATGATACAACAAAGTTGAAGAAGCTAAGTTATGGGCCACTTGATTTGTACTTCTAGGACCATAGGAGAACGAAATCACAGCAGTAGACTCCTTGAATTGTCTAGCATCTTCGACAGCATGTCTGGTTCGCCATGGAGGAGATATAGAAATGTTGTTGATGGAGTCAATTAGTGGCTTACAATCCCCTTCTATGATGGCATTGGTGAGATTGAATCTAGTACAGATATTCAGTGCCAGAAGAAGACCCATAGACTCGGCTTCAATTGGGGATCCTCCTTGATCATAATTAGCAAGAGCAAAAATGAAGAGACCATTCGAATTTCTCAAAACAGCAGCTCCCGCCATTGTATTATCAAGGAAGGCTCCATCAAAATTAACTTTCCATGAACTA
The DNA here is from genome assembly GCA_029216955.1 of Iris pallida. Lineage (NCBI taxonomy): Eukaryota > Viridiplantae > Streptophyta > Magnoliopsida > Asparagales > Iridaceae > Iris > Iris pallida. The sequence continues at coordinate 142,278 of JANAVB010004400.1, read as the reverse complement.
GAAGTTGGAGGAATCCAATATGCACATTGTTGTTGATTCAAAACAGGATTAGAGGAGCAAGGAATGTTTTTGTTGAAGTCTTCAAACTTGTTCTTCAGTCGAGCAGTTTCCGCTATTAAATTGCTTCCAATGATTGGCTTGTCTTCAAAAATGAATTTGTTTCTTGCCTTCCAGATAATCCACATTTGATATAGGCTATGAGTGATCTTCTCTTGGTCTCCCTCCTCTAAAAGCTTGGTAATGAACTTAGAGACAGTGATATCATCATTAATGAGGCTTGCATAGTTCGGGTTTTGTAACCATGGTGAACCTGTGACTGCACAATGAAGAAGTAGGTGATTAACAGTTTCGGAATATACCTGACAGATTGGACATATAGGATTAATATGTCCGATGCGATGTTGGATGTTGTGAAGAGTAGGTAGTGAGTTTGTAAGAGCTCGCCAGATAAATAATAGAACCCTTAGGCAAATATGGTTTAGAGACCATAATTTCCTCCAGTCTTTGAATTCAACTTCTCTCAGATTTTGTTGTTGCTGTAGAGATTTAGCATGTAGCACACGATAAGCCGATTTGGTAGTCAATTCTCCATCGCTTGTATGTATCCAATTGAGTTTGTCATGTGGGCAATTAGCAGATAAAGGGATTCTTAATATAGCTGCAGCTTCTGATTGAGGAAACAGGATATGAATTAGGTTCATCTTCCACTGGTTAGTTTCTTGATTGATAAGATCACACACTTTCGAAACCCATCTTCCAGCAAAGCTATAACCAAATACCTTGAAGCCAGGCAAAGAAGGTACCCAAGGATCCAACCAAATGTCGATTTTAGTACCATCACCTACTGACCATAAAATATTATCCATGAGTAGATCCCTACTTCGAAGAATACTGGTCCAAATGCAGGAGGCTCGTGAAGAATGGGAAGCAGACCAGAATGAAGAATTATGAAGATATTTATTCTTGAGAAGGGAGGACCAAGTTGCATTAGTGTCAGTAAGAAATCGCCATGTGAGCTTCAGAAGTAAGGATTGATTAGTAAGGTAAGAATCTCGAATTCCCAAACCTCCTTGAAACTTTGGTTTGGTGATATTCGACCATGCTGTGAAATGAATCTTCCTGTTTTCAACTGAATTCCACCAAAAGTTTCTTTGAAGTTTAGATAATATATCAGTCATCTTCTTCGGGACATGGTATGATGATAGATAATAAGTAGGAATTGATGAGAGTGTTGATTTTATAAGCACTGTTCTTCCCGCGTGGGATAAGCATTTTTGTTTCCATCCTTGAAGGCGACTGATGCTGGCATTGATGAGGCTGTTGTATGTGGATACTCTGTTTTTTGATTGTAACAGAAGGTGCCCGAGGTATTTATCAGAATTTCCCATTGTTTTCACCCCCAGAAGATTGAGATATAAATGTTTCATGATGGGATCCAAAGTTCTCGAGAAGAACATTGAGGATTTATCAAAGTTGATTTGTTGACCAGACCAAATTTCAAAAGTTTTGATGATCTGTTTCACTTGATTGATATTGAAGAGTGAACATTTCCCAAAAATAATGAGATCATCAGCAAAAGCTAAGTGAGAGAATGTCGATGGAAAATGTGGGATCGTCAAGCTATCATAGAAACGGTTTCTATCCATTATTTATCATGTCGATGGAAAGTCGATACTTTCTTTAAAAAGTTATTTGTCCCGACTCGAAAAGAGTTTGCTGACGTGTTCAGACTAATACTCCTCCCATGATACAACAAAGCTGCAAGCAAAAAGTGCGGACAAAAAAAAATTGAATCTCTTCTTCTTCTTGAGTAGTTGTAATCTTTGTTGTGGATGTGCTTTTGGTGATGATGATCAAGTCTTGAGTATACTCTGGTTTATATAGAAACTCTCATGCCTCTTCAAACAGTCAGAACGATTCTGAGAGTAGAACGATTCTGAGAGTGAATGAATCTGAACGAATTAACAAACACTTGCAACCTGAACAATTACAAATAAAACTCAATGACTCTTAAAGATTTGTTCATTCTAATGAATTTGAAGATTCGTTCAAACCCAATAAATCTGAACTTGGAAGTTTGACTTTGTGCTATCAAACTTAAATCCTCAACAATTAAAAACTAGTCAGAAACAAGGACAAGGACAGGAAAGCAAGATGAGATTAGCTATAGGCAAATTTGATTATAAGAAGATGAGATTAGCCAATTTGATTGTAAGAAAGTCTAAGGTTTTGGAGTTGCGTTTGATCCATTTAATGCTTAGGTTTCCCTCTCGACCATTTGTCTCTATACGTACGTTCGTTTGTTCTTGATTAATTCATAATAACAAAACAAAACGATGATGACAAAAATTCCACAAAGTCTCAAAATCACGTTAAATTTTCTCAAAGTCAACTTATATGAACTCCACGGCTATATAGAGATAGATGGCGTACTAGCTAACCCTAATCGATCATGGGCCCCGGCAAGCTCAATGTCGCCGCCGCGGCGGTTCTTGCTGCGGTCCTCGGCGGCCTGTCGCCCCTCGCGCACGGTAGCCTGCTGAAGGTGTGGGGGGAGTCCGGCTGCGACTCCTCCCCGAGCTTCGACTACACCGGCTGCGGGTGCTGCAACCTCGAGCTCTCCGGCGTGTACCGGTACAGCCACGACCTCGTGCCGACCTCCCTCTACAACGACCTGTACTGCCAGGGGCCGGCGCACACCCGCCTCACCGCCGACGCGGCGCAGTGTGCGCCCTTCGGGTGGAAGAGCGTCGAGCTGGAGTGCTCCCCCGACCAGCCGGCCGACCAACTGTGCTATCGCATTGCATATTAAGTACTGGGAGACCATTATTTGTGCGTTCGGTCTACTGCTACTACTTGTTGCTTCGCTTTTACTATGTTCTCTACTCTTGAGTGTTTATCACTGCTGACCACAGAGTAAAATAAAGTCTGTCACATAGTTTGCAGTATCGGCCGATACTGATTTGACGTGGCATATTTCTGATTTGACATGGCATATATCGATATGTGTTGACATATTCCGATTTGATACCGTACTGATCGATACCGACATCAACTTCTCTTTTTTAGTCAATTTCCGAAAAGAAATTAAAAAAAAAAACTATCAAACAGTGTGGAAAAGCATAATAAAGCTGTAAAAGAAGAAATCTTATATAGTGCTCGTAAACCAATTTACGAGGTGGCTATTATTTTATTTAATTTTAAAATTGCTAAGATACAACACAGAAAAATACTTAAAAAGTATGTCTGGATATATATAAAGATTCTAAAATTTTAATAATTTAATAATAGTTATTTGTTTTTCAAAACGAAAAAAAAAAATCTGATACTCCGATTGGAAACCATCGATATTGTAGATACTGTCGATTCCGACATTCTTAGGAAGAGTTCGATACCAATACTATATGGATGCAATTGCTTATCTTGGACTTGTGTTTCACTATACGTGCACCAAATTGCAAACAAATTGGAGGAATATAAGTTTCTTGAAACTGTCTAATTTGGTGAATGAATACGTAGATTGATAGGGCGGAGTTTGACGATGTTGGCGCACTGAAACATCGTTGGATGGAAGATAACTACGTTGGTAAGTGAACGTTTTAGATGTAATCTAAAAGAATTATTTTTATTTTATCTCGTATGTATTAGGGATTACGAAGTTGGACTGATGTAACAAAGTCTTGTAAATCTATTTTATTTTTATTTTATTTTACCGGTTATGACTTTTCATTTATATATAATTTTTACGTCTTTGTCTTGTATCTTGCGACCTATAGTGTTCGAAGTTGCTGGCGTGTCGATACGACACCTATCTTGGAGAATAGTTTTCGATTTTATTTCCGACACTAGCAAATCCTTTTGGATTGTCCCGCCATCTTCGTGGTTGCAAAGATCATTCCGAGATCAAAGTGGGACAGCGTGTCGGGTAGATGGGCGAGAGAGGCTGCAGGCATGCAAAGTGGTGGGGGTGGGCTTTCGAGCATTCGAAGATCACCGAATCCCGACACTTTTTTGTTGGGATAAGAAGCAACACCGATGAACGCACTTTTGCGGACGGAGCTTAATTATCGGTGTCGAGTGCATCTGACGCTTTTGGAGAAATGGCATGATACAACAACAGTGAGAACGATATGATTGTTTAGGTAAAGGAAAACAAAACATAGGAATGCCTACTTCTGTCCCTCGTCTGCTTCAACTACTCTTGCAAGTTAGCTATGTTGTACCTTATCTACTTCAATGAAAATAGAGTTGATAATTTAATCCCGCATCGAACAGAAAATAAAATTATAAGATGTAGATAATTGAAACGGATTCAGATCTTACATGTAAGCGTAGTGCAATACTGGTCGATGTAATTGAGATTTTTATAATATCTTTTCCATATTTTGAAAGTAGATTACCAAAGCTATTCTAAATTTATTTATTTTTTAAAATTAAATTTATAGCTTTTCTTGGCAATAATAATTTTATTTTTAATAAAGCATAAGAATATAAATTTTAATTATTTACAAATATCTTATTCTCGCAAATGAGGGAAAAAAAAACTTTCCAAAAAACAAATTTCATTGATTTGCTTTGAAACACAAAAGAAATAGCATAACAAAAATTGGTAAAATACAAAATATTTCCTCTAAATAATTAAAAATAAGTTAGGCTTACTTGCAATTTGGTACCATCAACTATTTTTATTTTTTAAACTTTGTTTTAATGGAAAATAAATTCTATTAAGAATTAATAGAGTTAGATACAAATCCATGTTGTTTACTAATATCCTCAGCTAAGATCTGGGAGATACAAAGAGGGCAGTCAGAGTAGAAGCAACAAAGATTATCATTAAGAGCTTTTTTAGCAAGTGCTTCAGCCACCATGTTTGTATTCCTTCTTGTAAAGATAATATCAATTAGGGGGCGTTTGGTATGCGGAATACTATATAGCCGGAAATTCTATATTTCCGGAAATCAAATTCCAAGGAATTAAATTTCCTGAAAAATTACATTCCCATATTTGGCGACAATATAAACATTCCCGGAAAAAAAAATAAAAAATAATAATAACGAAAAAAATGAACAAATATAAAAAAACGGGTAAAAACGACAAAAAATCGGTAAAAAAGAAAAAAAAAAGGTAAATAACAAAAAACGACAAAAATGACCAAAAAGCGACAAAGAAGACCAAAAAGCGACAAAAAATGTATAAACGACAAAAAATAACAAAATAAGGGTAAAAACGATAAAAAATAATAAAAAAGGGGTAAAAACGACAAAAATAACGAAAACACGACATAAAATCGGTAAAAACGACAAAAAATTAAAATGCGGCAAAAACGATAAAAAACAACAAAAAATCGGTTAAAAACGACAAAAAAATGGTTAAAAACAACAAAAAATCGGTTAAAACGACAAAAAATAACCAAAAAAATGACAAAAACGAAAAATAATCGATTAAAATGACAAAAAATCGGTTAAAAACGACAAAAAATCGGTTAAAACGACAAAAAATGACAAAAAATCGGTTAAAAACGACGAAAAAGGTTAAAAACAACAAAAAATCGGTTAAAACGACAAAAAATAACCAAGAAGTGACAAAAACGACAAAAAATCGGTAAAAACGACAAAAAAGCGAAAAAAATGACAAAAAAATGCCATAAAATCAGTAAAAATAACGAAAAAGCGACAAAAAAGACAAAAAATGACAAAAAGGACAAAAAATGTAGTGCCCGTCCCTACATCGTGTCCCGTTCTCCGTCCACGGGGTGCGCGAGAAAGGAACACTGTCGCTATCGACTCGGGCGGGACCGATAGGTCGGGATCGATCGAATCGATCGAACAGGAATGGTTGAATTAAGATCCATTCCACGTTATGGAATGGCTTCTTCGGAACCAAGTCCCATATTCAGCGGGTAGGGCCTCGAGGATTGACTCTGCGGCTGAGTCGGGAGAGACCTCCCGTTGTTCTGTTTTTCACGCCGCTTGCGTTGGTTTTGGCTTTGGTTTTCTGAATGCGTTTTCGTGAATGTTTTCGATGGTTTTTCTGGCTTACGTTTCGAACTCGCATTTTCTATCAAACTTCTTGCCTAATACAGTGTTCTAATCGGTTGCTTGTGCGATTTCAGGTGATCGCGTAGGCGACGTCTAGCGCGGCCAACCAGTCTCTCGTCTCAAGCAAATACTCAAGGTGAGTGGCTAACCTCCTTCATCTCGACCCTCTATTTCAAAAATGAGAACTTGGGTAATGGTAATGAAATGGAATGATTCACTCGGAAAATACAAGTCCTATGTTTGAGTAAAGAAAAGATAAATTGTGTAGAAAAGAGATAGAATTATTTTAGGCCTGCAAAACAACTAAATGAATCGATTACATAACAAGCCCCAACGGTACCCCAAATATACCTTGTTAACCTATCAAGGTCATGGACAACTTGTCGACAAAGACGATGGTTTCTTCGAGCGGCAACCCGGGGCCACGGGACCGACTCGGCCTAGGAAGAACCAGGTTATAGCCGAGCTGGGTATGAAACAACCGGTAAGACGGGGACTTGCATCGGAGCTCGCTACTTGCGTTGCAAGGGTCCCGTATTACCAGGCTATGTCCAGGATGGCTAGTTAATGCCAGTGACCTCCACCTCAAACACTTGATATAAATTGTTATTCAACTAACAGGGAAGGTGATGGTAAGTTTTATGTTGCACGGCGCGCTCTGCCGAGGGAAATTCTGGTGTAACTTACTTGGGTTATGTTTCGTTAAATGTTTCGTACGAAATTACCTAGGATGGTTAGAAAGATCACGAAAAGCAAGTTGTGTAAATGTTTATCTAAACTCTTGAACCAAATGAGAGCCTGGAAACTAATTAGCCACTCGCCAGTACATGTTGATTGTACCGATCCTCGCTCTCTCTACAGGTGCGATAAATCAGGAGGAGCGTGCCGCGTGAAGGGAGGCTACGCTCGTGTGTTTTGAAGCTTCATCCTTGCGGTCAAAGTTTGGATCCAATCTCTTTTGAAGACTCCGCTGTCGAAGGCCAAGAAGACAGATGGAGCGACTTTCCGTCATCCCAGGTGGTTTTGTAATGCTGGTTGTAATGAAGGGATAAAATATATGGAATGACTATCTCGTCGACGTTCATTTTGTAATGGAGTCAGTTTGTAAAAAGCCCGCGCGGCGCCTTTGTATCGAGTCTGTAAAATGATGTTCATTATCAATAAAGCTTAAATTTTCTTCTCTATAATGTGTGTTCAATTTACTCTGCGCATTCTCTTGTTGTTGTATTTCGGATAACCTTATGACTATGCCTTGTGCGAGCGCAACTTAGGCTTGCACGGCATCACGCCTGAGGGACGACTATCGATTCTACAGAATCGGGAGGTGACATAATGGTATCAGAGCACGGCTTTACGTCCTTGGCCTCTAGTGTCGAGTTTCCAGTTTCAATTCGTTGGTCTCGTGTCGATGAGATATGTCGTTCCATACGAGGGAGTCCGTAATAAGTTTTGTGACTAATGTATTTTTACCTTCAAAATCCCATAAGGTGCGGCGGTGAATGTGGCGGCGATCGAAGAAAGTGCTTCGAGCGGCTCGAGTAGCTCGAGGCCCGGACCCTCTAACGATGCCATGGAACGGATGTTGCGCATGCTGGAAGCGCAACAACAACAAGCTTAGGAGAATCAACGTCTGAATGAGCAACATCGACGGGAGACAGAGGCACATCGACGGGAAGTAGAGGCACGCCAGACCCAGTTCGAGGCCCGATTCGATGCACAATTCAAGTTGCAGCAGAAGCATCTTGATACTCTTCAGTAGATTATTCAGACAGTGGTGGCCAACAACAACAACTACGTGACAACTCCTGCCGTGACCGAGCCTGCGGCCAGACAAAGTGAAGTCGAACCGGAGGTACCTGGGCTTATGCCTGCGGCACCGAGAAGTTTCAACTTCGACGTGTCAAATTTCACAAAGAGCTTCCGTACTTCCTTTTGTGGTACTGAAGACCCTTCATTGGCGATCGATTGGCGGGAGGAGTTAGAAGACCGGTTCGAGCTTCTGGGTGTCGATGAGTCCAAGAAAGTCGCATGCGCTCAACTTCTACTCCGATTGAACGCGCACGACTGGTGGGCCGTACAAAAGCGAGCAATCAGATGCGACAACGAGACATCGGTAATATCTTGTTCAAGTGTTCTGGACAGCACTGTCTAGCGCTGTCCACGGGAGTTCGAGTTCGTTTCTGTGGATTCGCGCGTCCGAGTCCGGGGCAACCCTTCGGATTCCGTCGATTTTGGGTAATTTCTGATTAATCATAGTAGTTCGTCCCTCCCGTGTCTGTGATGAGATTGGTCCACGAATCTCCTTCGGGAATTCGATTTTTGGGTTACGTTTGTTTCCAGAATTTTCCGAGAAACTTTCGGGAAAGCTTCTGTTAGTTTGGTTTGTTTTTTCGAAACCTTCGGAAATAAATTCTGGATATTTGGTTTTCGGATTTCTTCCGAATTGTTGCTGTGATGTTTTCTGGGTTGATTTTGGATCTCCGAATACGTTTCGAATTTTCGGAATATTTCCGGAAACGTTTCTGTGAATATATTTTTATATAAAAAAATTGGTTATGGAAATTAATTCATGGGTTTCCCTGGTTTGGGAATTATACTGGATATTATGGCACATTTCCCAGTTTTTGGGTTGACAAAAAATAGAGGAAATGCTGCCGGATTTTCGATAAAATTTAATTATATTTTTTTAAAATGATTTTAAAATGGTTTTTTCGGAAAATATTAATATTTTGGATTTCGGACGACGACCGTATTGGTCAATGGGCCCTGGCTAAGTGCAAACGAAACCGGCTTCGCCCGGACGTTGAGGCATTAGCCTATATGACGATTGGACCACTATCTGAGACTCATTAATATTTAATTTATTTTATTATTTAGTTTATTCATAATTAAATTGTAGGAAGATTTTAGAACTAACAACTGTTTCTCTTATTTCAATTTATGTAAAATAAAATTATAATGGGCATAAGCCCAGCTTTTCTATTTTTCTCTGTGACCTGTAATTTTGTAGCGTAGGTTTTCTGTTCTCTGGTTTTGCGAGTTTTTTTAGCGTACGCGTAAATCAAAAATAAATATTATTTTGAATAGAAAATTAATGAAGTTTTTTCACCTTAAAATTTACAAGTTTTAATATTTAACAACGATCATGTTTTTCTCATTAAAATAAGAAATTTAGTTTTATATGTATAATTACAAAAATACAAAGTTTTAATCAATTAAATTGGTAACTACGAGTTTTTCCAAAATACAAGTTAAAATGATCTTTCCCTCGTTATTAATTACAACGCACCGATAATCGCATTTTGTTCGTGTTTAATAAATAAAGATTAAACTTGATTAGGACACAATTAGAGATTTCAACTAGCATAGTTAGCTTGGTAACCCTGGATTCTGAGTCGAACTTCTCGAATGTAGGATTTCGAGGACGAGTCTAAATCCCATCTCGAAGTCTTTATCCCTTCAAGTCCAGTCCATTTTGAGGCAAGTACATTTTGTGTTAGTTTACAGTTATTTAATAATCGTTTTACTGCAAGTTTAAATCACGATGCAACACAAAACTCTCTCTGAAAGGACTGACTGATTGACTGTTGGGTACTAGGGGAATAGTACCAATTCATCCCTAGGACTACATCAATTCACTTAAAACATAAGCAAGGTTAAGTGAATTGCTGGAGATATATTTTTAACTGCCGTGACCGAGCCTACGGCCATACATACCCTTCACCCTTACTTGTGATGCGGTATTCATGAACCTCATGATTCTATTATTATTTTAACTGTTCAAATTAGCATGAATTGTACTTTGCTCTCTCCTGACTGGAGATACATTTTTAGGGGATATTGAGGATGCTGAGCTGTTAATCAACAGCTATTACGACCCGGTTCTGTACCCCGTGGTGCTACCAGAGTCCCCTTTGGAGGACGCAGGGACTGAGGCCGATAAGCCAAATGCTTAGCTAGATTTTCTTTCCCAGTTTTGTTATTTTTGAAGAAAATTCTGTTTATTTGAATTCAGTACTTTTAAATTCCAGTTGTATTTATTTCAAATGTTTAATAAAGTTTTCAATTCCCGAATATTGAGTTGTGACAAATATAGATGTTGTTGTTGTGGTTACCTGCTAATGGAACAGCTTACTGCCGCCGTCTCAACAACGGTGCAGGCTGGGCATGATCCGGTTTGACCCAATTATTTGGAATCGGGTCGTGACATGTTTTTAGTGGTGGCTCATGCAGGTCTCGAACCTACGACCTAGGAAAATATAACTAGAAACAATTAGAATACTATAACATTGATTTGTCACAACATAGGTCCGAATTATATACATAAACATTTTTGTTTGAATATAGACTGGTAGGATACCTTGCTTATGTTTTCATCCTAAACCTTCCAGAATATGACCAAGGAAAAGACCACCCCTGCTGGCGATGAGGTGTCATCACCGAACACACCCCATCTCCCTCAGCACGTCCAGACCCTTCACCGTTGCAGCTGACCGACCGTCCCCACCAATCTCCAGCACTCTGCGGCGCTTACGCCACTACATCTCAAGCGGCAAACCCTACACTTCTTCGGACTGAGCCGCAGACCCCTGCGGTAGTGTCCGCACCAGCTTCCCCACCAGTGCTCGTGGATCCCACCGATATAGTGGACATGCTACGAGGAGTGCTAGAAGCCCAGAGAGCCCAAGCAGAAGCTCATCGAGTACAGACTGCAGCCCAAGCTGAAGCCCATCGCGAGCAGATCGCGATTATGAGAGAAGGCATGGAGAATGCCCACAATGTGGCTATGGCTGCCCTCGAGAGAGGAGGAACCACTTCATCGAAGCCACGACCTGCCAAGGTAAGCATAATTCAGGAGTTAAGATTTATATCCTTAAGACCATTCTCTTGATTAGAGGCGTATTATTACATGAAGGTCGGAGATATAGAGAGCTTTAAGAAGCAAGGCCCTCGACCTTTCAAAGGAACCGAGGGTATCATCTACGCCGATGAATGGCTAGATAGCATGGAGCGTCTCTTGAGCGTCGCTCGACTCCCAGAGGACTTCAAGACCGAAGCGGTAGGACTCCAGCTACAGGATGTGGCGAGCACCTGGTATTGGAATGAACCTCGACTCCAGGACAAGCAGCTCGACTGGGACACCTTCAAGAGGCTGTTCCGCAGGAAGTTCTTTCCAACATCGGAGATGCGGGAGATGGAAAGACAGTTCTAGGACCTGAAGCAAGGAAACATGACGGTCGGAGAATATGCAGCAGAGTTCGGCCGACTTAGCCGTTTTGCCCAGAATTTGGTTGCTGACCCCAAGGATCGTGCTGAACGATTCAGGTATGGACTAAGAGAAGAGATTCGTACCCCTGTGATCGCAGGTGGCGCCAAGACATACGAGAGGATCCTGATATGAGCTCAGGACGTGGAGAAGAGCCAGCCTTCTCGTTCCAAGAGGGAGTATCCTAGAACTAGCAACTTCCAGGGTAACCAGAAGAGGCCCAACAACAACAACAGGCCTTCGCACCACCAGCAGCAGCACCATCAGGCAAAGATCAACGACAAATCGCCTCAGAGGCAGATCCCTGTCTGTGATTATTGCAAGAGGCCAGGACACCAGTCGAACATATGCAGGAAAAGCCTAGGATACTGCCTAGTCTGTGGGTCTGCCACCCACCAAGTGAAGGACTGCCCCTTGTCAGTCCACCGGACCGGAGCAACTCAGCAAAGAGCTCCCCTACCCACTCAGCAACAACGGTTCGGACAACACCAGCAGAAGACCGGACGAGCTTTTGCCCTAACAGCAGATGAGCAGGAACCAGAGCAGGAACCCACCGTTGATGTCATCACAGGTTCTATTTATGTGTTTTCATATCCTGCTCTAGCATTATTTGATTCGGGTGCATCACATAGTTTCATATCATCAGAGTTTATTTCTGCATACCACCTAGATACGGGACTTAGCAAGGTGATTAGTAGAGTTATGACTGGTGGTGGTCCCATACCCATCACTGAGGCTTGTAACTGTCCCATAACTATCTCAGGCCACCAATTCTTAACACCCTTACTTGTGATGCCCCTGCCCAACTATGATATAGTCCTAGGGATGGACTGGTTAAGTGAGCAGCATGTGCTGATTGATTGTCACCGAGGATGTGTAATCTTCAGCCCACCAGGAGAACCGGAGTTTGAAATCTCTCGAGCTCCGGAAGACATGAAGAGTGTTACCTACTCCTCAATCATCGAAGAACCCGGGCCTTCTCACCATATCATAGCAGAATTCATGGACGTCTTTCCAGATAGTCTTCCAGGATTGCCGCCAGATCGAGGTGTAGAATTCACCATCGATCTAGTACCAGGCTCTTTCCCTATTTCTCGGGGATGCTACAGAGTCAACCCCAAGGAGGCAAAGGAGATGAAGGACCAGATTGATGAGCTGAAGGCACAAGGATTTATCAGAGACGGAGCTTCACCCTGGGGAGCAACAGTTTTGTTCGTGCCCAAGAAGGATGGAACCGTGCGGATATACATTGACTACCGGGCGCTGAACAATATCACCATCAAGAACAAGTACCCTCTGCCCCGGATCGACGACCTGTTTGATCAACTGAGTGGAGCCAAGGTATTTTCGAAGATAGATCTCAGATCAGGCTACCACCAAATCAAGGACAGGAAGAAGGATATTCCTAAGACGGCGTTCAACACCAAGTATAGGCAATTTGAATTCTTGGTCATGTCGTTTGGACTAACAAATGCTCCTGCGATATTCATGAACCTCATGAACAAGGTTTTCCATGAATACCTGGATCAGTTTGTTGTTGTCTTCATCGATGACATACTGATCTACTCAAAGACTGAAGAAGAGCATGAAGAGCACCTGAGGAAAGTGCTGAGCACCTTGAGGAAGGAGAAGCTCTATGGTAAGTTATCCAAATGCGAATTCTTTTTAGACAAAGTAGAATTTCTGGGCCATATTGTCATAGGAAAAAGAATTTTGGTGGATCCAAAGAAGATAGCTGCTATTGAGAAGTGGACTGCACCAAGCTCGGTTGCAGAGATCAGAAGCTTTTTGGATTTAGCTGGCTACTACCGAAAGTTTGTGAAGGATTTCTCCAAGATTGCTGAACCAATGACGAAGCTTACCAAGAAGAACGAAGAATTCATTTGGACTGAAGCTTGCCAGTCAGCTTTTGAGGAACTGAAAAAGAGGCTTACAACAGCGCCGATACTTGCGCTACCCGCAGGTACCGACGGTTTCTCAATTTATAGTGATGCTTCCGGTAAGAGATTGGGCTACGTTCTTCAACAACACGGGAAAGTAATTGCTTACGCATCTAGGCAATTACGGACTCATGAGAAGAACTATCCCACACATGATTTGGAGCTTACAGCGGTGATATTTGTATTGAAGCTATGGAAGCATTACCTTTATGGAGAGAGAGTGGAAATATTTACAGACCACAAAAGTCTGAAATATGTTTTCACTCAGAAAGAGCTGAACATGAGACAGAGACGATGGCTGGAGCTGATGAAGGATTTCGACATCAACCTGCAGTATCATCCGGGTAAGGCTAATGTTGTTGCAGATACACTTAGTCGATACCCGATGGCAATATTCTTAACCAAGGAGCGCCATTTGCTGGAGGACATAGAGAAGCTTGGATTGGGGATTGTACTGCCTGAGGAAGAGATGAAGAAACTGGAAAGAGAAGCCATCGTACCAGGAGCAGAATCATCATTGATGCAGTTGCAAGTGCGTTCAAGTCTGATGGACAGAGTCAAGGAGGCACAATTCTAAGACGAGACGCTTTGCAAACTCAGAGATCAAGTGCTGGCAGGAACACTTGAAGGATTCTCAATCGCCAGCGACGGAGCACTGAAGAATGGTACAAGGCTTTGCGTACCAACTGGCGAACTGAGGAACGAGCTGATGCAAGAAACGCACCAGTCACAGTATTCCATACATCCTGGAGCCAATAAAATATACCGGGATATACGTACTATAGTGTGGTGGTACGGAATGAAGAAGGATGTATCCAGGTATGTGGCTAGATGTTTAATTTGTCAGCTAGATGTTTAATTTGTCAGCAAGTGAAAGCTAGCAGACAGAGACCAGCAGGACTATTGCAGCCGCTTGACATTCTGGAGTGGAAATGGGAGCACATAACAATAGATTTTGTGTCGGGACTGCCTCGATCCCAAGGAGGGAAGGATGCCATTTGGGTAATCGTGGACTGACTGACGAAGTCAGCTCACTTTATCCCCTTCAAGGTTGGTCTATCCACCGAGAAGCTGGCAGCACTGTACATGCGGCATATCTACCGGATTCATGGAGTTCCGGTAAGTATTGTGTCTGACAGAGATACTAGATTTACCTCTCACTTTTGGAAGAGTTTGTATGACAGTTTGGGAACACAACTGAAGTTCAGCACCGCCTACCATCCCAAGACTGACGGACAATCGGAGAGAACAATCCAGACGCTAGAAGACATGCTGAGATCCTGCGTCTTAGAATTTGGAGGGTCTTGGGAAGACCATTTGCACTTGGTAGAATTCTCCTACAACAACAGCTACCAAGCTAGCATCGGTATGACACCATTCGAGGCACTCTATGGACGCCGTTGCCGCACTCCACTTGCTTGGGACGACGTCGGAGAACGAGTATTGCTTGGACCTGAGATGGTGACCGATGCAGCAGAGAAGGTGAGAATGATCAGAGACAAGCTCAGGATTGCCCAGGATGGACTGAAGCATTGGGCTGATAGCAGCCGACGGCCTTTGGAGTTTGAAGAAGGCGACAGTGTGTTTGTGAAGATCTCTCATACCAGAGGAACCATCCGTTTCGACAGAGCAGAAAAGTTAAGCCCCAGGTATATTGGTCCTTTTGAAGTACTCAGCAGGATTGGAGATATAGTGCCCCGTCCCGCAAAGTCAATCGGAGAAATCGAAACGGCGATGGCGTTGGAACTTAGCCTTGCAACGGCTACTCGAAGGCTCGCTCGTCCAAGGCGACTCCTCGCTCAGGTGGGGTAGTTTCGGTGAACTTGTCTCATCTTAGCCTTCACATAATAACTCGTAATGTTTTCAACTTGCACTGGTAGGCTAATCTAAAAGCTGCGCACCAACATAGCTAAGGGAATAATCCCGTCGGGTCAAAATATCTTAGAACATGGAAAATGGTCCCACGGTCTGCATAGAAGTCGGCTCAGCGTGCTTTCAAATGACACACGATCCTTCGATCCCGTGGCTTGGGAGAAAGAAGTTGTCCTAAGTTGCCAAGTTGCCCCGACACTCGAATAAGCCTAAGTCATAGGCGTCGCCTGCTTGAATGCTTGATATAGCATGCACTGTTCCGTCGTTTTGCCCCAACGCTGGAATTGGCCTAAGTCATAGGTGTCGCCCGAATAAATGCTTGATAAAGCATGCATGGTCCTGTCCCGTAAGGCTTGGCATAGCCTTCGCTCGTCCCGTAAGTTAAGTCGTCTTGTACGGCTCGTCGGCTAAGTCTAGGCACGAACTTGGTTGTTCAAGTCGACCCCATGCATAGCACGTTCCCTCGATGCGTAGCTCGGTATAGCCTTTGCTCGTCGAGTCGTTGCCCGAATAAGTTAGACAAGAGTTGTGCTGGGCTATCAAAGCTATTTCTAGCACTGTCTCGCTCTATCTGCGGTTGTCAAGTCGTGTAATCCCTTAAGAACAAGGCTCGTCGTATAAGTATATGACTTGAGCGTTAGCGTCGCCTATAGAACCAGGCCTATCTAAGGCACGAGTTACGATCGCTTTAGTGAAAAGCTTGCCACGAACAAAGGAAGTCCACGCGACTGGTTGTCGCCGAGATCGGTCCCGCTACTTGGGAGTCTCGCTAACTCATGATATGTCCCGCACACTAGATCGGTCCCCTGGCTTGGGAGTCTTGCTAAGTCTTGATATGTCCCGCACACGAGATCGGTCCCACGGCTTGGGAGTCTCGTTGAGTCTCGATAGAAAGCAAGAATGCATGGTCATGTTGAGAAAGGACTGGATAGACTGGATAGATCGAGTATGCATGGTCATTGGGCAACTTGTCGAGAAGGTGTAGTCTTCTCGAATGATTATCGGGGCGCCGGGATCATTCGGCCTGGGAGAAGCGAGTGTGGCTCAAAGTAGGATGCTGGATGACCGTATGGGAGAGTTCGACCCCACCGTGCTAGCTACCCGTGTAGGTACAGGTCGATATCCTACGAGCCATGTCCAAGATAGCTTGAAATTGCTAGTGACCTCCTCATGTAGATGTGTCGGTAGATAGCGACACACCGCGTGTATGCCTTTGAATTTGGGTCTAGAGCTTGAATGCAGGTCTAGTCGGTAACACAAGGTCTGGGCCTAAGACTGGGCTGTAGCATAGGCACCGTGCTTGGTACGATAGATTGGCGTCGGGATGTCCATTAGATCGATGCTAGGTTTGGCAAGTCTTGTCTAAGTTGGTTCATGAGTCGAATAGAGGGGCCGCAAGGCAGCAGCATGATAAGTCTTGATATGTTGCGAGACGCGGCCTCAATCTCGAAGCACGGACAAGTCTAAGCAAAGTCTAGAGGCACGACCTGTACGAGTCGTTCCCCCTTGACGTCGCCAGCACGAGAATTGGTCTAGTAGGCTTGAGTTTAAGTAAAGGTCTTGGCACGGCCGAGTGCGCATAAGTTGCTCCTCGGCAAAGCACTGTCCCGAACATATTAAGTTGCGAATAGAATACGGCACGACCCTGCCGTCCCGAGTTGAAGTTTGGTTAAGTACCTAGGCGATGAGGCACTGCCTCGATCGAAATACATGTTGGCATGATAGCACGACTATGTCGTCGGGTAACGAGTTGGTTAGGCGTCGTGGTCTTAAAACTGATCCTAAGGCAAGACTAGAAAGATAATCGAAAGGGTTTAAGCTGCACAAAGTAAATAAACGTGTCGGTTATGTATGGGTGGGCGAGAAGCTCACTCCACCAGTACAGTTGAGTACTGACACCCACATAGTGTTCATGTGCAGGCACAGGTAGAAGCTCGTGGCGCGGAGCTCCCTTGGATGCGTCGAGGCACGGAGTTCCTTGGCGACTCGAAGCATGTGGCCGCGTGGATTGAAGACTTATACAGGACATAATGTATGGACATCGCCTTCCGAAGCTTCCGCAGACATCAAATATTGTATCGAGAGATGAGAGAGAGCAGAGTGACTTGTAATCGAGAGAAAAGTGAGCACGAGAGACTTGTAATTTGGCCTTGCGCCCACAAATGTAACCTTGTATTCAATATCAATAAAAGAGTTTCTTCTGAATGACTTGTGTTTATGTGTACTTGTTTTAAAATTTCTGCTGCATATTCAATGTATCTGCTTGGGACTTCTGTGCGACGACCCCGTCGCACGTCGATGTAATCGGCCGTTATGGAACTGCCTTGCACGAGAGCAATCTAGGCTCGTGCGGCATCACGCCTTAGCGAGGACGATCGCTCCTACGGGAGCGGGGCGTGACAACATGGTATCAGAGCACGGCTTTACGTCCTTGGACTTCACGTCGAATTCTCAGTTTTGAAAGCTCGTCGTTGATAAAGAAGTGTGCGCTCTCTCTCGAATGTCCCTCGGCATGTCCATACAATAAGTCTAAATATTTTTAAAAGCTCGTACAAGCGTTCAACCAAACGCATCTGTAGGCCCTTGTGCCGAACGATGTTAAACTTGATCCGATAGAGAACACATGCTAAGTTAACATGTCGCATGCGTGCCTAACTAGTCATATGTTGACCCTAACAAATGAGCGTACAAACTCGAATATAGTTCGCACGGGATAGCCATGCGCACGACCTTTTGGCTAAGTTGCGTCGCGTATTGCGCACCTCGACTTTTGGTGTAATACGAGTTGCGAGCGATACCAAGTATCGTTCGATCGGGAGCGGAAATGCACTTAGAGTGTGTATCGATAGGAACGCTATCGAGTTAACGTTTTGGCGTACACGGAGGATTGACTTGGATTTCGAGGAAAATAGTACGAACAACTTAGTACGTCGATATGACGTGAGCGATTACGCTAGGGATTCGTCGAACGAATCCGAAAGATGTCTTAGAGATTGACGCGAACGTGATTGTGGGCTAGATCGGATGGCTTGAATTCGAGTGGTGTATGGATTTTCTTGGAAATCATTCGAGCGAAGATTGAGGATTGTTGGTCCTAAAAAATCAAGTTGCACACATCAACAAAGTCATGAAGATCAAGAAATAAATCTTTCAAATAAACTGCGCAGACATCAGATTGCGCAGTATACAGATTGTGCATACTAGATTGCGCATACTACCAAGCGTGCAGGCTGACGTGGCAAATCATCATCATTACCTGACACAAATCAAATCTTCTGACAGCTGACAGCACGGAGAACGAGGCGACCGTTCGTTTAATCGTGCAGCACGGCGCTCGAGGATAGCTGGCAGCACAATCCATGTTGGCGCAATCCATGTTAGCGCAATCCATTCCTGCGCAGTCTAAGTCTGTGCAATCCGAAGCCAGGGTAATTCAGGTTACGCGTTCTATCAACATAAAATGACAAAATGCACGTGGCATTCATGCCATCATTTGTTCATTACGTGGCAACCGTCTATACACGATCATGTGTATTTCAATCAAATGATGCCATGTGTCCAAGACAGTTGGCCCATGATCCAGCAACTGCCTGCGCAGACTACTGTTGCGCAATCCAATTGCTGCGCAATCCATCATGCGCAGTCCAAAATAACTAAAAGTTAGTTATTTTTCAGAACTCTATAAATAGAGTTTTAAGTCTCCATTCAAGGGGATCAAGGATCAGAGATCAGATCATAGAGAGATCAGACTTTAAAGTTCAGAGAGTCCAGGAGTTCTTGCTCAAGTGCTACTGCATTCTTCCGAGGCTTTTACCTTCAATTTCTGAGGCTTTTTGCCTTCAATTCCAGAGTTGTCTTCAAAGGCTATCGTCTTCAAAGTTCACATCGTCCAAAGGATAAAGCAATCGTCTTCTAGATTGGATTCCTACAGTTGTACTTTCCCAGAATTCAAATTGTAATCTTTTACAAAGTTTGTATCAATAAAGTTCTACACTTTTGTTTTTGCAAACAAAATGGCGACTCTGCTGGGGACGACTTTCTCCTCCGACGAGGAAGTAGCAACTCAATGTGACATAGCGTCTATCGGGAAGACGCAGAAGATACTGGTTGTGAAGATCAACCAGACTGCCTATGAAGCCATGATCAACTCCAAGACCACTCCTCGCACTGCAACCACTCCTGCTACGAGGAAAGTGTACCCAGTATGGGTTCCAAAGTCTGCTGCGTGATCCAAAGTTTCTGCCAGCAAGACTCCTGTGCAGTCCAAAGTTTCTGTCACCAAGCCTGCTGCACAACCTGTCTCTGCTACTGCTGCACAATCTGTTGTTGCCAGTATACAGAGTACTTTATTGTAACACCCCAGTCCCAAAATACGTAGGACTAGGAACGTAGACATGTCAGCTATATTCATACGAAGTATACTCCAATATATAGAAATCTCGTATGAATACATAAGCTGTAAAATACAGTAGAAACCATAACAACTAATCTCATCCACAAAAATAATAAAAGATATCATATAATGAGAATGAATGTCTTGATACAACATGTTGGACGGAGACAAATCCACTACCAACAAGCAAGAAAAGAAATACATGGAGAATGAAATAAATTTGGCGAGCGAAGCGAAGACGATCCAAACGCAATCATCCTCGAAAAATAGAGATAGTCGCGGCTAGAGCTAGAACACCTGTGAAGACAAGAGCACACACCTGGCAAGACAACCAGGTCCTCAGAGGGACGTAACAAGACACATAATATCATGCCGATAACTGAATAAATAAAGCTCAACAGAAACTACACAAATAAAGGTTCTTAACCATTCTATGTGAATATGCATTTGAAGACAACGTTCCACACAAGGAAAGTGTACCCAGTGTGGGTCCCAAAGTCTGCTGCGTGATCCAAAGTTTCTGCCAGCAAGACTCCTGTGCAGTCCAAAGTTTCTGTCACCAAGCCTGCTGCACAACCTGTCTCTGCTACTGCTGCGCAATCTGCTGTTGCCAGTATACAGAGTACTTTATATACTGCCTTAGCCAAGTACAAGACTCCTATGCCTCTGGCGCAATTGGCTACCAATCTGTCTGCGCAAACCAACACTCCAGCAACCAGAGTCCACCCTAAGCACTCTGTAGCAAGAACTCCTGATGCGCAAACTACAGTCTCTGTGGACAGAACCAGTACGCCATCCATTCATGCGCAAACTGCTCTTGCACAATCCAAGAGTGACAGCCTTTTGGCTAAACTCTCTTCTTCTCATAACAAGGGGAAAGGCTCTGCTCCTCTTCCGAAACACATTATTGCTACGAAGCAATCCACTGGGGGTAGTCCTTTGGCTATTCCTTTTCCTCTTCAAAACAAAGAAAAAGGCCCGTTGGTCTTTTCTCAAACTTCCTTGTCTCATGACTTGGAAGACAATAGAGGGAAACGCTCTTTAGCTAACCCTTCTTCACAAAACAAAGGAAAAATGCCCTTTGGTCTTTTCTCAATCTTCTTCAGTTTTTACCGAAGAAGATCAAACTGAACGTGTCTCGGCACCAATCAGTACTAGAACTCTTTCAAACAAGGATTCTTTTTTCCTTTATGACAAGAGAACTTGTACTGACCAAAGAGGTATTTTGCCTACCCCGGTAGCAGAATTCCAGGACCTCCAACTCTCAAGATTTCCCGTTCCAGACAGGAAAAACTGCTGGTGTCTCAAACAGAAACCCCTGGGGGTAAGTTTGCAGATCTAAGGACTTATCTCAACAGACCCACTTCGGTGAAACACAAACAGCCAATGCCGAAGACCAAACATCATCAAAAACAAATCTCCAGGGTTAAAAATCCCGACACTTATGCCAATGAAGTGAGCACGTCCCTGTACACTCAAGGGACTAAACATTTGAAGAATCAGAGTCATGTTTCGAACATTATCAAAGAACAGATCCCTCAGAGTTTTTCTCATCCTGCTGTTGTTCCCGATCTCCGAGAACATCTCAGACAAAAATGAGACAATGTTTCAACACTTCCAGTTCAACCGTCTGATCATCATTGTAACCACATAGTCATCATCCAATGTTGTTGTCAAACAACAAAAAGATCTGTCTTTGATCGTCTGACTTTTGCGAACTCTGAAGTAGTGTCAGAGGAAGATGAAGTCTTGTATGCTTCTATCAACATGACTTCCCGAGATACTAGGGGTAGAAGGTGCTCTAAGCATGGCAAACCTCGTAAACTAAGTCAACGGTATTTAGAATTACTCCAAGAATCTTCTGAAGAAGTGTTTCGACATACCCGTTCCCGAAGCCGAGATACAATCGGTCAAAGGAATCTTCCTCAAAACCCTTTGAGTTATCTTCCTACTTCTCAGTTAGGAGACGACTCTTTCTCCGACTATGATGCATACAGCGAAAGCTCTGAACAGACAGTGTCTTCCATTGTACCAAGAGAAGTGACAGCTTATGTTATCAATGAAGATCCAGATGCTTCAACTTCTACAAATCAAGAACAGCGAATCGCTGCACTAGAAGACAAGCTAAAAACCATGGCTGAAATGGTTTCTAGTATACATTCTATCATTGTGGCACAACATGCCATACCACCGACTGTACCTACTGCTGTAAATCCAGAGATCATAGCATCTTCAGTACCTGCCAATACTGGGCTGGGGGTAGTGTCTCCTCAAATGCCTCCTGTACAAGTACAAGTTCAAACTACACCTAGTCAGTCAGGAGCTGGAGGTAGTGCTTATAATGCTGTTCCTCCTCCTACCACACTAACTCAACCTGCTCCTTCTTCGTCATTTGAAGACGCCAATGAAGCTGTCAAACTCTTGCGAACCCAGTTCGAAGCTTTCAAAGAGAAAGACAACTTGCAAAGATTGGGGATCAAACCAGCCTTATCCAGTTGAATGGAAAGAAGTTCCGTTCCCACCAAAGTACAAGATCCCAACGATCTCTTTGTTTGATGGCAGTACTTCTCCTAGTCAGTTCATCAATCATTTTGAGGTAATGACTGTTCAACTCCAGCCAAATGACGCTCTTCTTACCAGAGTGTTCGTCGGTTGTTTAGCCGGTGTAGCATATGACTGGTACAGAAGTTTGCCGGAAGGTTGTATCACTTTGTCACTCTCCAATCCTGGAATACGTATTTTAATACGTAAACCGATAAATAGTATTTACCTTGAATTTATACGATATTTATTATGCAGTATTTCTTCATGTATTTCCCAAAAATATTCGACAAAATATTATTTCCTAATTTATTTTCTGCATTTGGGCCTACGGTTTTGGCTCAATTGGGTAACCTATTCTTGGTTCACCAATGGGTCATCATGAACCCTTTGGTTCATCATGAACCCATGGGTCCAAGAATTCTATATATATAACTCATCTCCTTCTCTCTCCTCTCATTTACTTCTTTTCATTTACTTCCTCCACCAACCAAGGCAAGTACCAACTTGCTCAAGAGAAGGATCCATTATTTTGTTAATGATTCTTACAAAACTATTTGCCAAAACATGTTCTTCTCCTCAATATATACTAGTTTAGAACTTGGAAATTTCTATTTTGAAGCTTTAATTTTTGTAGATCTGAGTTTTAATCATTTTTGGATTTCCTTAGTTTTGATCTATTTTCTTTGAAGTTTTGTGGGTTTTGATGCTTCCATGTGGAAGAGAATTCTATTTCACCCAAGTTGGAACTTTGGAAATCCGGATTTGGAGTTCGGATGACCAAGTTATGTTGTTTTTGAAGTTTTGGGTTCTGCCATAGTATTCTTGCTGTTTTGGAGAAGACAGTGAACAGTGTGCTCCTGTTTGAGCACGCTTCCTGTTGGAAGCGTGTCTTCCCTTGAGCTTGCATGACTTTTCACGCAGCTCTTTCCCTTGAGCTTGCGTGACTTTTCACGCAGCTCTTTCCCTTGAGCTTGCGTGACTTTTCACGCAGCTCTTTCCCTTGAGCCTGCGTGACTTTTCACGCTGCTCTTTCCCTTGAGCCTGCATGACTTTTCACGCAGCTCTTCCCTTGAGCTTGCGTGACTTTTCACGCAGCTCTTTCCCTTGAGCCTGCGTGACTTTTCACGCTGCTCTTTCCCTTGAGCCTGCATGACTTTTCACGCAGCTCTTCCCTTGAGCTTGCGTGACTTTTCACGCAGCTCTTTCCCTTGAGCCTGCGTGACTTTTTACGCTGCTCTTTCCCTTGAGCCTGCGTGACTTTTCACGCTGCTCTTTCCCTTGAGCCTGCGTGACTTTTCACGCACGCTGCCTTGTTGTGCGTATGCTTTTGATATGAGCACTGATGTGACCCCGGAGAACAAAGTGTTCCTACCTGATACATGTACCTGAATGTCCCAGTTCGTGTTCATGCTCGACAAATGACTCGTAACTCCACGTGGCGTAATTGTAATGATGCATTACACTAAGGAGGGTAGCACATGTTGACATACTGATTGACATGGATCCTCACTTAGGGTACTCGTACTAAAGTACGACTTTAGGAGGATAATCATGCAGGCTACAGCATGAGAGTCCAAGATTTTACCTAGGGTTAAACTAGGCAACTGAATATACTAGATGCATGAGGAGGGCAGAGTCCCGAGATCGTGTTACACCAGTCGCCCTGAGATATTGTCTTGGCGCGTCGGCTGGTCTCCACGGATACTGTGTCATCCGCAACGAGTGGATGACTGTATCCGATTAATTCCTGCTATATATTACATGTCTTGGCAAGGTGGCCTCACGAGGGACCTGTGCTCCATGACACCTGTCTACGCGAACCCCTGGGTTGGCTAGCCTTGCTGGAAAGATACGATCTGAGGATTTTTCTAATAACATGACGCGAGGATAACCTCATTCCACTAGAAACTCGTAGACTTGATTGGCCGTGAAAACGACTTGCATGTTTCCTATTTACCTTCCGTGAATAACTGAGGGAAGCGGACTGTCATGGTGTGTGATCCAACCCATGTTCTTGTTTGATTGTTGGGTTGGTTATCGTACTATGACAGGCTGTGGACCGAAGTTATGAACGGAAGACTTATTCTGGTTGTGAAGTGCTACTTCTGTGAATGACTGAGGAACATGGTCTATCATGGTACATGATCCAACCCATGTTCTTGTTTGATTGTTGGGTTGGTTGTTGTGCTGCGATAGGCTATCGACCGAAGTCACGATCAGGAGATTTTATGGTTATACCTTTTTAACTTATGTGAAAGTTATAGAGTACGACACGTCCCGGCTCCATGCGGCACCTTTTGTCCTTGTTTGGTTGTAAGGGTGCCATATGGGTTCGAGGATGTTGCGCTACCCTATAATAGTAGCATAAGTATTACTATTATCAGTCATTCTATTAGTTGGGTTTTTAATCTTAACTCTTGTGCCCCTTTGGCGGTACTTGCTATTCGGGGCTGACCCCGCTGGTTTTGTTTGGCTAGATCTCGTAGCAGAGCCAGAGGACACGATCTTCCTCCCTGACATCCATGGTGCATACTAGGAGCATGGCGGTTCGGGGACTCGAGTGAGTTTTTTCTCCACCACTCCTGCTTATACTTTTGCGGCGTTTATCCACCGGCACCTGTTAGCCGGATTACTTGGTATTTTGTGTCTGTACATAATTGTAATTAAACAGACTGCAGCTGTGTATAATTTTGTACTCCTGACTCTCTGAGATAGCTAAATTATAAAGCTAGTCTCTCATGATCATTTTGATGAAGCGTCAGGGACGCCTTACTGCTTTATCTTTAATGTTCATTTAATTGCTGATTTGACTTAATTGATTGAGACATAGAACTCTGTGGGACCATAGGAGACTTGATTGTAGCATGTACCCCCTAGTCTCTCGACAGCCACGATCGCCGTATGACGTTACGTACCTCATATGGAGTAGCTGGCCTAGTCCGTCCCCGTATTTCGGTACTGGGGCGTGACAAGGTTTTAGTGGTGGCCCATGCAGGTCTGATTTTCAGACTTGTGGGGTATTACGAATTATTAGGAGTCTCAATCACAACTTGTTCCCCTTGAAATTCTTTTTTGAATTCTCTGTCCTTGCCTTGATCTCTAACCTGACTTGCATCCTCGAAATCTTTCTTGTCCGGACTTGATAATCTTATACCTTTCTCTATAGGGGTGCTTCATTCTCAGTAGCGGGTGAGGCCCATGAGGCAGAGCAGCAAGAGCATGGCTCGACTGGGCAGCAACAGGGGAGAGAACCTTCTCCAGTACAGGCACGAGCAGAAATAGAACCAGAGGCAGTGCAGCTGCAGGTTATTGAAACCCCTGCAGCACCAGCAGCGACGACAGTACCAGACGCCGTAGCACTCCTAGAGATCATCCGGGGGTTTCTTGTCACTAACCAACAGTAACAGACTCGGCAGCAGGCGCAGAACGTGTTGCTGAACCAAGGGATTCAGTTAGCTCTTGAGAGGAGTGTCGGGGTTGACTCGAGGGCATCAGGAAGGTTCCGTCGCTTGAACCCAAGGTATTTTGATGGCACGGAGGATGCCATCACTGCGGATGCATGGATTCAAGACATCGAAGCCATTCTTGTGGCAGCCAAGGTTCCAGATGATGAGAAGGTTGATCAGGTCAAACTGGTACTTCAGGATCTTGCCCGCGACTGGTGGGCATCAGAAGAAGTTGGTACAAGATGCCCTGTTCGTTGGACCACCTTCAGTGACAGATTCAAGGCCAAGTATTTTGGCGTAGTAGCTCGATATGAGCTCCAGCAGAAGTTCATCAGTCTCAAGCAAGCAGGCAAGACCGTAGATGGGTATGCCGCAGAGTTCTGCAGATTGTGCCGTTTCGCACCAGCAATGGTGGCAACGGAGCCAGAGAAAGCTATGAGGTTCCAGCAGGGACTTCATTTGGAACTATTGCAGCTTGTGGAAGGACACGACTACCAGACGTTTGACGCTATTTTGACAGCCGCTCGGAGGTACGAGCTTGCCCAGCAGAGGTTAGCATCAAGGACAGGAGGTCAGAAGAGATCTCATTCCCAGGTTGGAGGAGGAGCAGTACAGCGAACGTCGGCACCAGCACCCGGTGTGTGTATTCATGATGCAGGAGCACCGCGGAGGACGGCCGTGTCAACTAATACAGCGCCAGTTCGACATCAGCAGTCGAGGAACCAGCAGCAGCGTCAGAGAGCACCCCAGGGCTGTACCTTCTGTGGGAAGGCAGGGCACACGAGGGAGGTGTGTCGGTCAGCGAATGGCTTATGTTTGAGGTGTGGTCGTGCAGACCACCGTATTTCCACTTGTCCTATGATGCAGAGGCCAGGAGGGCCAGCTCAACAGTTTCCAACATTGCCAGCTCCAGTGGCAACCCCGAGTGGAGGGCCAGTGTTAGCAGTAAGGCCCCTAGCCCAGCACTTACCAACGCAGGCTCAGATGTTCCGCCAGGCACAGGAAGCCGAAGGCCCTCAGGGGCAGCAACAGCATGGTCGAGGAAGGCCGCAACAAGGGGCTCCGTGGGGCCAGGCTCTCACATTGACCTTGGGAGAGGCTCTAGCGTCTAGTGACGTGGTGGCAGGTAAAATTCTCGTCACTTTATTTCCCGCTGTAGCATAATTTGATTCAGGCGCTACTCACTCATTCATCTCTGCACAATATACTACACGGATTGGATTAGAGTTTGAGGCATTGCCGGAGAGGATGGATATACTCACCAGCAATGGGCTCGTAGAAGTTAGCAGAGTGCGCTTTTCATGTCCGGTGGAGGTGTGTGGGCATTTATTGCCCGCATCATTGATTGAATTCCCTATGGGGAATTTTGATGTCGTTCTTGGCATGGACTGGTTGAGAGACAGTCATGCGACAATTGATTGTAGAGGAGGTAGGGTCATATTCAGCGTTCCTGGGATAGAGCAGTTCATCTTTACTCGAACCTTGAAGAATCAGGCCGGAGGCGTCATCTCAGCAGCAGTGTCAGAGCCAGGACAGATTTCGAGAGTGGTCGAAGATTTTCTTGACGTCTTTCCCGATGAGCTCCACTGATACCTCCAGTCAGAGAGGTAGAATTTAGCATTGAGTTGAACCCTGGAACGAGGCCTATTGCAGATAGAGTTTACAGAATGTCGCCGTCAGAACAGGATAAGTTATATCAACATGAAGAAGAGTTGAAGTCTAAGGGATTCATCCGAGACAGTAAATCGCCCTGGGCCGCACCAGTGATTCTAGTTCCCAAGAAGGATGGGTCGACGAGGATGTGCATCGACTACCGCAAGCTGAATGCAGTAACAGTGAAGAATAAGTACCTGCTGCCAAGGATTGATGACCTGTTTGACCAGTTGAGCAAGGCCAGCGTCTTTTCCAAGATCGACCTTAGGTCAGGATACTATCAAATAAGAGTCCTGGAGCAAGACATACCGAAGACAGCATTCAGATCTAGATATGGGCATTATGAGTTTTTAGTAATGCCCTTTGGACTAACCAACGCCCCCGCAGTATTCATGGATTTAATGAACCGCATCTTTCTGCCGTATTTGGATAAATTTGTGGTAGTGTTCATAGATGACATTCTTGTCTATTCCAGCAGTGAAGAGGAGCATGAGAAACATCTTAGGACTGTCTTACAGACATTGAGGGAGCATCAACTTTATGCGAAGCTCGACAAGTGTGAATTCTGGTTAGATCACATTTCGTTCCTGGGGCATGTAATTTCTGGGGCAGGAGTGTCAGTGGATCCGAAGAAGATTGAGGCCGTAGAGCATTGGCCAGTCCCGAGAACGGTTGCAGAAGTGTAAAGTTTCTTAGGATTAGCTGGTTACTACAGAAGGTTCGTGGCGGACTTTGCCAGGATCTCTGCGCCCTTAACGCGTTTGACGCACAAGGACGTAGAGTTTGTTTGGTCAGCTAGCTGTCAGGCATCATTTGAAGAATTGAAGAAGAGATTGATCTCAGCCCCGATCTTGACGCTTCCAGTAGGAGCTGGAGGCTTTACAGTATATTGTGACGCATCTGGGAAGGGTCTTGGATGTGTATTGATGCAGCATGGAAAAGTGATAGCATATGCGTCTCGGCAGCTTCGAGACCATGAGAAGAATTACCCGACTCACGATTTGGAGTTAGCAGCTGTGGTATTTTCACTCAAGTTGTGGAGGCATTATTTATACGGGGATCAGGTAGAGATCTATACTGATCATAAGAGTTTGAAATACGTGTTCACGCAGCGAGATTTGAACATGAGGCAAAGAAGATGGTTAGAACTGCTGAAGGATTTTGACTTAGATCTTCAGTATCATCCAGGCAAGGCGAATGTAGTTGTAGATGCACTGAGTAGGAGAGACAGTGCCTTTATCTTGACCTCGCAGAAGCATATTCTAGAAGACCTTCAGAGTATGGGAATCGAAGTAGTTTTGCCAAGGGATATAGGAAGAATGACCAGTATGCAGATTCAGTCAACCTTAGTAGAGAGGATAAGGGCATCACAAGCAGGAGATCCACAGATTCAGAAGTTACGGTCGGAGTGTGAATCAGGCCGTAGGAAGGAGTTAGTGATTCATGAAGATGGTACGCTCAGGTTTGGAAACAGACTCTGTGTACCGAGTGGAGACCTTCGGCATGAAGTTATGTCCGAAGCTCATAGTTCTATTTACTCCATTCATCCAGGAGGAACGAAGATGTATCGAGATAT
The DNA here is from genome assembly GCA_029216955.1 of Iris pallida. Classification (NCBI taxonomy): domain Eukaryota; kingdom Viridiplantae; phylum Streptophyta; class Magnoliopsida; order Asparagales; family Iridaceae; genus Iris; species Iris pallida. The sequence continues at coordinate 113,550 of JANAVB010004400.1, read as the reverse complement.
CAGGCAGTTCTTTTAGTGGAATGGCATGAAAAGAGAGATAGCGAGATTTGTATCCAAGTGTCTGGTATGTCAGCAGGTGAAAGCCGAGCAGCAGAGACCAGTAGGATTGCTACAGCCGCTTCCTATCCCAGAATGGAAATGGGAGCACATCACGATGGATTTTGTGACCGGTTTACCTAGATCCCCAGCTGGCAAGAATGCGATCTGGGTAATAGTAGATCGACTCACGAAGGTCGCTCATTTCCTTCCCTTCCGAGTTGGACAGACTACTGAACAGTTAGCGGAAATATACATGAAGCAGATAGTAAGGCAGCACGGTGTTCCAGTTGGTATAGTATCAGATCGGGATACGCGGTTTACTTTTCATTTTTGGCGGAGCTTGCACCAGAGTTTGGGAACCAAGTTAAGATTCAGTACTGCTTATCATCCACAAACTGACGGACAATCAGAAAGAACCATTCAGACGTTAGAAGATATGCTACGGGCGTGTACCATAGATTTTGGCGGATCTTGGGAGGATCACCTTCATCTAGTGGAGTTCTCCTATAACAACAGCTATCAGGCTAGCATTCAGATGGCCCCGTTCGAAGCATTGTATGGAAGGAAGTGCAGGTCCCCTTTGGCATAGAACGACGTCGGTGAACGGAAGTTGTTGGGGCCAGAGATGATCACGCAGACTGTGGAGATAGTTAAGTTAGTCAGAGAGCGCCTTCGAGTTGCACAAGATCGACATCGTCATTGGGCAGATCAGCATCGTAGGCCTCTAGAGTTCAGAGTTGGCGACCAAGTGTTTCTGCGGATTTCGCCTACTCGGGGTATCATCATATTTGGAACCCGGGGAAAGCTTAGTCCAAGATACGTTGGTCCTTTCAAGATTCTCGCTCGGGTAGGCGATGTGGCTTATCGACTTGCCCTTCCGCCTTCGTTAACTGGCATACATGATGTGTTTCATGTGTCCCAATTACGTGGGTATGTCCCGGATTCGAGTCACGTTCTCGATCATTCTGAGTCAGTCGTTGGTACCGACCTAACTTACGAGGAACAACCCGTATCTATTTTGGGCCGGCGAGAGAAGGTACTCAAGAATCGGACGATAAGCCTTGTCCGTATTTCTTGGAACCATCACTCTTCGGGCGAGTCAACCTGGGAGCGCGAGGACGAGATCAGATCTCGTTATCCGTATTTGTTTGACTAATAAGGTATATTTATGCACCTTATTGACACAATTCCATGCTTTTCTGCACCTGCTTATTTTACACCTTGTGATGTATGATAATAACTGCTATGATAGTTAACTTATATATATGATTGTGCCTTGCTTGCCCTGATTTCACTATCCTGTCTTGGCTGGAATTCCGAGGACGGAATTTTTCTAAGAAGGGTAGAGATGTCACTCCCCAATCCTGGAATACGTATTTTAATACGTAAACCGATAAATTGTATTTACCTTGAATTTATACGATATTTATTATGCAGTATTTCTTCATGCATTTCCCAAAAATATTCGACAAAATATTATTTCCTAATTTATTTTCTGCATTTGGGCCTACAGTTTTGGCTCATTTGGGTAACCTATTCTTGGTTCACCAATGGGTCATCATGAACCCTTTGGTTCATCATGAACCCATGGGTCTAAGAATTCTATATATATAACTCATCTCCTTCTCTCTCCTCTCATTTACTTCTTCTCATTTACTTCCTCCACCAACCAAGGCAAGTACCAACTTGCTCAAGAGAAGGATCCATTATTTTGTTAATGATTCTTACAAAACTATTTGCTAAAACATGTTCTTCTCCTCAATCTATACTAGTTTAGAACTTGGATATTTCTATTTTGAAGCTTTGATTTTTGTAGATCTGAGTCTTAATCATTTTCGGATTTCCTTAGTTTTGATCTATTTTCTTTGAAGTTTTGTGGGTTTTGATGCTTCCATGTGGAAGAGAATTCTATTTCACCCAAGTTGGAACTTTGGAAATTCGGATTTGGAGTTCGGATGACCAAGTTATGTTGTTTTTGAAGTTTTGGGTTCTGCCATAGTATTCTTGCTGTTTTGGAGAAGACAGTGAACAGTGTGCTCCTGTTTGAGCACGCTTCCTGTTGGAAGCGTGTCTTCCCTTGAGCTTGCGTGACTTTTCACGCAGCTCTTTCCCTTGAGCTTGCGTGACTTTTTACGCAGCTCTTTCCCTTGAGCTTGCGTGACTTTTCACGCAGCTCTTTCCCTTGAGCCTGTGTGACTTTTTACGCTGCTCTTTCCCTTGAGCCTGCGTGACTTTTCACGCAGCTCTTCCCTTGAGCTTGCGTGACTTTTCACGCAGCTCTTTCCCTTGAGCCTGCGTGACTTTTCACGCTGCTCTTTTCCTTGAGCCTGCGTGACTTTTCACGCAGCTCTTCCCTTGAGCTTGCGTGACTTTTCACGCTGCTCTTTCCCTTGAGCCTGCGTGACTTTTCACGCTGCTCTTTCCCTTGAGCCTGCGTGACTTTTCACGCACGCTGCCTTGTTGTGCGTATGCTTTTGATATTTTATTAGATATTATATGCCCATTTTATATCCTTACGCCTTTTGTCCCGAGCATGATATGAGCACTGATGTGACCCCGGAGAACAAAGTGTTCCTACCTGATACATGTACCTGAATGTCCCAGTTCGTATTCATGCTCGACAAATGACTCGTAACTCCACATGGCGTAATTGTAATGATGCATTACACTAAGGAGGGTAGTACATGTTGACATACTGATTGACATGGATCCTCACTTAGGGTACTCGTACTAAAGTACGACTTTAGGAGGATAATCATGCAGGCCACAACATGAGAGTCCAAGATTTCACCTAGGGTTAAACTAGGCAACTGAATATACTAGATGCATGGGGAGGGCAGAGTCCCGAGATCGTGTTACACCAGTCGCCCTGAGATATTGTCTTGGCGTGCCGGCTGGTCTCCACGGATACTGTGTCATCCGCAATGAGTGGATGACTGTATCCGATTAATTCCTGCTATATATTACATGTCTTGGCAAGGTGGCCTCACGAGGGACCTGTGCTCCATGACACCTGTCTACGCGAACCCCTGGGTTGGCTAGCCTTACTGGAAAGATACGATCTGAGGATTTTTCTAATAACATGACGCGAGGATAACCTCGTTCCACTAGAAACTCGTAGACTTGATTGGCCGTAAAAACGACTTGCATGTTTCCTATTTACCTTCCGTGAATAACTAAGGGAAGCGGACTGTCATGGTGCGTGATCCAACCCATGTTCTTGTTTGATTGTCGGGTTGGTTATCGTACTATGACAGGCTGTGGACCGAAGTTATGAACGGAAGACTTATTCTGGTTGTGAAGTGCTACTTCTGTGAATGACTGAGGAACATGGTCTATCATGGTACATGATCCAACCCATGTTCTTGTTTGATTGTTGGGTTGGTTATTGTGCTGCGATAGGCTATCGACCGAAGTCACGATCAGGAGATTTTATGGTTATACCTTTTTAACTTATGTGAAAGTTATAGAGTACGACACGTCCCGGCTCCATGCGACACCTTTTGTCCTTGTTTGGTTGTAAGGGTGCCATATGGGTTCGAGGATGTTTCGCTACCCTATAATAGTAGCATAAGTATTACTATTATCAGTCATTCTATTAGTTGGGTTTTTAATCTTAACTCTTGTGCCCCTTTGGCGGTACTTGCTATTCGGGGCTGACCCCGCTGGTTTTGTTTAGCCAGATCTCGTAGCAGAGCCAGAGGACACGATCTTCCTCCCTGACATCCATGGTACATACTAGGAGCATGGCGGTTCGGGGACTCGAGTGGGTTTCTTCTCCACCATTCCTGCTTATACTTTTGCGGCATTTAGCCACCGGCACCTGTTAGCCGGATTACTTGGTATTTTGTGTCTGTACATAATTGTAATTAAACAGACTGCAGCTGTGTATAATTTTGTACTCCTGACTCTCTGAGATAGCTAAATTATAAAGCTAGTCTCTCATCATTATTTTGATGAAGCGTCAGGGACGCCTTACTGCTTTATCTTTAATGTTCATTTAATTGCTGATTTGACTTAATTGATTGAGACATAGAACTCTGTGGGACCATAGGAGACTTGATTGTAGCATGTACCCCCTAGTCTCTCGACAGCCACGATTGTCGTATGACGTTACGTACCTCATATGGAGTAGCTGGCCTAGTCCGTCCCCGTATTTCGGTACTGGGACGTGACACACTTCCTTCTCAGGTCTCAAACAAATCTTCCTGGAATGGCTCTATGAAGGATTCAACGACATGACTATGTCGGCTCTCAACAAAATCAAACAGAAACACAATAAAACTGCTGAGAGTTTCATCGAACGGTTCCGCCGTGAAGCCTTGAAGATGCCTCCAGGGACTCCTGCTGCTATCACTATTGATACTTGTAAGGCAAATCTTTTGCCTATCATCAGTATGTGGATAGGATCTACCCAGTTCCAAGATTGGCCCTCATTCATTGTCAATGCCAAAGCTGCGAAAGTGAGTGCTGAAAAATTTAAGCAATTGGGGGTACAAATGTCTACCCCCGATCGAGATGAATACCAGACATCAGGTGGTGTCAACCGCCAGAACAACCGCAAAGCAAAAGAGACTTTGAACATTAATTTGAACAAGAATAAAGAATCTTTGGCTGTCAATATGGCTCCGCCTACATCCACTTTTACTCCTTCTGCACCTCCACCGAGGGAACCTCGTCCGAAAGTAGAATGTTCCTTCGACGAGAATGACATTGCAAGCATCTTTGATTGCTTACTTAAAAGCAACAAGATTCAGCTCCCAGACCCAAAGAAACCTGATAAAGTCGGTAAGACAGATCATCCTAAATATTGTGTCTACCACAGGTTCATTGGACACCCTACTCGAGCATGTTACGTGCTCAAGGGCAAAATTCAAGAGCTTGTCAATGCTGGTGTCGTCACTCTGCAGCAAGACGAGAAGACTGTTACTGTGAATATGGTTTCAGTCCAGTTTGGTGACTTTCCTCCGTAGATGGTACAGCACGGTGTCATTCATATTCCCAAAGCTACTCTTGAGATTGAGAATCTCCCGCCTCCACCAAGTGAAAGTCTTGTTCCCTTGTCTCTTGACAACGGCGAAGTTATGTGGATCCATCCAGATCTTGTTTCCGAGTTCGAAGTTTTCTCTTCTTCTAAGAAGAAAGACCACTCCAAAAGCAAGACAAAGACTTGCAACATGGTGTCTTTTGACCCCATAGTTGATGAAAAAATTCTGCTAGGCACCAGATCAGGGAAAGCTTACTTGAAGGAGTATCCTGATACTCAAGAGAATCCTGCCTCTTCTTCTGAACCGGTTCCAGTACAATCTACTTCCTTTGAAGAGATTCCTTCCACATCCTCACCAGTTGTAGTGCCTATTCCTCCCAAGCCGGTGGTGGCTGACAGAGGCAAGCAACAAGTCCGCTTTGACAAGCCCTTGAAGAAATTATTTCCTACATGACTTGAAAAGCCATACAACTTTGATATATTGGCTCAATTAGCCAATACACCGGCTAGGCTATCAATCTTCGAGCTCTTGCGCCTTTCCAAAGAGACTCGAGATACTTTAAGTGAAGCCCTGATGCAGGCTGAAACTTGTTTAACTCTCCTCAAAAAGCCGGAATCAAAACCGGTCTCTTGTCATCATTGTCATAGTGTCATGGAGTTGATTCCAAACATCACTTTCACTCAGGATGATATGCTGCTGGAGGATAATAGACATGATCGTCCTCTCTACTATACATGGTATGTCGATTCGATGAAAGTCGATTGTATCCTGATAGATCCAGGGTCTGCTCTCAACATCATGCCAAAGATGATGCTAGACGCATTGAAGATACCAGTGCATAGTCTTTCAAGCACAATCACCACTATCTTGGGATTCAACCAAGGAAGGAGTGAACCTTTGGATAAGATTCGCTTAAAACTCCAAATAGGCAATCTTCGCACAAAGGTGACCTTTTATATCATCGACAATCATGGTTGTTCTTACAACGCTCTTCTGGGAAGACCCTTCCTCCATGAACATAACATTGTTCCATCAACTCTTCATCAATGCTTTAAATATGTCGATGACAAAGGAGAAGTTCACAAAGAAGTTGCAGACCTTTATCCTTTTAAGGGTGTCGAAGCATACTGTAATGACGCTCGTATGTATAAGAAAGAATTTATGAAAGTGGTATTGGCTATGGATACTGAAGAAGACCAAGAAGCAGTGCCCAAAGACACTCTTATTATACCTATCAAAGGGCGTGTTTCTCATCCTCAGTCTTCTAAACCACTGGCTATTCACTTACCAGTCCAGAGGCAATCTACTGATGATGATCAAAATAAAAGGGAGCTCACCTCTTCTGAGCCACTCGTTATCGACTTACGTCGGAAGAATGACAAAAAGCAGCTCACTTCTTCTGAGCCACTTGTTGTTGATTTAATTTATAACAAGGAAAAAAGGGAGCTCACCTCTTCTGAGCCACTTGTTATTGACCTCCGTCGCAACAAGCCTCTTCCACGTTCTTCTTCTCCTCTTCTTGTAATTAATCTGACCAAGCCTGCTAAGGCTAAAGGTCTGGTTGTAAATTCAGATGTACAGATCAATGAAAAAGCATCTACTTTCCAGTATACTGATGTTATTTATCATACTAAATGCTATTTGGATATGTTAGATAGCTTCAAATCATTTACAATGGGAGTTGTAAAATCTCTTCAAGCAGAAGTCTCATTTGAAGATCCAGATGACTCTTACCGTATTGTCCCTGCTCGAAAGACAGGTGAAAGTCCAATACTTTTTAGTAAAGGACCAGAACAACAATTCAGCTATACGGATGATAGCAAGCTTAACGATACAGGACATCTACAACACCGTCGTTATAGTCAACAATCAAAAGACATCATCCGTAAGATGGGTTATGACTTTAAAAATGGCCTCAACTATGGTAAGGGTAGACGAACTCCTATTCGTACGGCTGTTCCAAAAAGAAAATCTGATATGTATTACAGCAAGACCAAAAGAGGTCTCGGATATGCTTCTCCTCTGATGTTATCCCCAGCAGTCTCCGACTCTGATAGCGAAGAACGCTCTAACTCTTCTGATTCCAGGTCATGGGATTCTGACACCAGCATTGGTGAAGTCCATCGTGTGATCGTATCTTCTAATATGGTCTCTGTTGAACTTCCGGAAGGCTATGATGAGGACGTTGAAGAAAATCCTGAAACAGATCCTTGGGCTCAACAGATGGATAATCAGTGGGTACTCCGATTTGAACAAAGAGAACCTCCTACTGAAGATCAACTAGTTCAAGTTGATGTAGGAGAAAGCGAGTCACCTCGTCCAATTTTTATTAGCAAGAATCTTCCAGAAGCAGATAAACAAGAGTTGATTCTTCTTATTGAAGAATACCTTGATGTCTTTGCTTGGAGTTACGAAGACATGCCAGGTTTAGATCCTAAAATTGCTACTCATAAACTGAACATTTTGCCTAATGCTAAGCCAGTCAAACAGCAGCAACGGCGATTCAAGCCTGAAATGAAGGACACAACTGATGATGAAGTCAAGAAGCTTATCGCTTGTGGCTTTATTCGAGAAGAACAACATCGTGATTGGGTAGCCAACGTTGTTCCAGTCCTGAAGAAAACTGGCAAGATTCGAGTCTGTATTGATTTTCGGGATCTTAATGAAGCATGTCCGAAAGATGAATTTCCTCTCCCTATTACGGACGTCATGATTGACAATACCTGTGGGTTTGAGCGAATATCTTTTATGGATGGATTCTCTGGATACAATCAGATCAAGATGAATCCCGAAGATGAAAAACACACATCTTTTTGTACTCCTCGGGGAGTCTATTGTTACACAGTGATGCCATTTGGTCTCAAGAACGCTGGTGCAACTTACCAACGGGCTATGAGTACCATTTTCAGAGAACATCTTCATAAAACAGTCGAATGTTATGTTGATGATATCGCTGTTAAAAGTCGTCTGAAAGATGATCATATCCAAGATTTGAGAATAATTTTCAATCTCATGCGCCAACATCAGCTCAAGATGAATCCCACCAAGTCATTCTTGGGTGTCTCTAGTGGCAAGTTTCTTGGCTTCGTTATTACCTCTAAGGGTATACACGTGGATCCCGAGAAGATCAAAGCCATTCAAGAGATGCGTCCTCCACGCAACCTAAAAGAGCTACGAGGATTCCAAGGTCGACTTGCGTACATCAGGAGATTCATTTCAAACTTGTCTGGATGCTGCAGACCATTCACTCAATGAATGAAGAAGGGTGTATCTTTTATTTGGACCGAAGAATGTTAACGAGCATTTGATGACATAAAGCGGTATCTCATGAACCCACCAGTCTTGGTGCCACCAATCTCAGGTATTCCATTCTTAATGTATGTCCGTGCTATGGACCATTCGTTGGTTGCTTTACTCGCCCAAAAGAATAAAGAAGGTCATGAAAAAGCCATCTACTATCTCAGTCGTACTATGATTGGTGCTGAACACCGTTATAGTCCGGTTGAAAAAGAATGTCTAGCCCTTATGTTCGCTGTTCAAAAGACAAGGCATTACATCATCGGTCAAACCATTCATGTCATATCCCGAGTCAACCCTCTTCGGGTACTCATGAAAAAGCCCAGTACACTCAATTCTCGGCTGGCTACATGGGCCATTCTTCTAGCCCAATATGACATGGTGTATGTTCCTCAAAAGTCTGTCAAAGGTCAAGCATTGGCGGATTTCTTAGCAGCTCATCCTGTTCCAGAGACGTCCAAACTTTACGATGAAATTCCAGACGAGACGTTGGAAGTCAACATGATCTCTGAAGAATTTTCAACCTGGCATCTATTCTTTGACGGAGCATCTAGAATCGGACCCAATGGTGCTATTGTAGCAGGAGTTGGAGTTGTTCTCGTTTCTCCAGACGGATCAACTATCCAAAGAGCTTACTCTCTAGGTGAATCTTGCTCCAATAATGTAATAATGTAGCAGAGTACAATGCTCTACTCATCGGTCTTTAATTAGCCAAGCAATTGGATATCGAATATCTCGAAGTTTACGGCGACTCTAAGCTGGTTGTCAACCAGGTTAGAGGAACTTATGAAGTCCGCCATCAAGATCTGGTACCTTACTTTGAAGCAACAATCAACATGGCTACATCATTCAAAGCTTTCTTCATTGAATATGTACGCCGAGCATGCAATACTGAGGCAGATGCTTTGGCCAATCTTACATCAGTTTTAGCCATTCCCATCAGAAGACAACAAGTGGTGGTTATCTCTAATCGAGAATTGTTTTGTGTCAAAAATAATCGTAACATCGAGTTCAGTAATCTTGCTGAAGTTAATATTATCAATGAAGATTGGAGAACTCCCTTTATCGACTTCGTAGTCCATGATATACTCCCTGAAGATCTAAAAGAAGCTATGACTATTCGTCGACGATCTCTACGATTCTATTACAACCAAACCACCAAGACTCTTTATCGACGGACTTATGACGGCCTTCTTCTACGCTGTTTAGCTGGTGATGAAGCAAAACAAGTACTACGTGAAGCTCACGACGGTGTTTGCGGAGCACATCAACCCGGTCCTAAGCTTCAGGATCGTATCCGATGCATGGGTTACTACTGGCCCTCTATGGTATCAGATGCCATTGAATATGCAAGAAAATGTCGAGCTTCTCAAATCTACGCAGATTTCCTTCATCAACCGTCAGAATTCCTACATCCGACAGCCGCTTCCTGGCCTTTTGAAGCTTGGGGCATGGACATCATAGGTCCTATTAATCCTCCTTCTTCTAGAGGACATCGGTTCATACTAGCAATAACCGACTACTTCTCTAAGTGGGCCGAAGCTATACCTTTGGTCGAAGTCAAAACCAGCAGTGTCATTAACTTTGCCAAACACCATGTCATTTATCGATTTGGTGTCCCTCGACGAATCATCCATGACAACGGACCGTAATTCATCAGCCAGAAATTCACAAGATTCTGTGATGATTACCGAATTAACAATGTCGCTTCGACAGCCTACAATCCTGCTGCTAATGGATTAGCTGAAGCTTTCAATAAAACCATTATCAAGCTCCTCAAAAAGTTTGTATCTACTAATAAACGGAACTGGAGTGAAAAGCTCGGTGAGTGTTTATGGGCCTATCGAACTACGGTCCGCAATTCCACAGGCTTTACTCCTTTCTCTCTGGTGTACGGTTGTGAAGCAGTTCTCCCTTTAGAACTTCAAATTCCTTTTTAAGGATTGCCATTGCCAATGAGCTCACTACAGAGAACAACGATCTTCTTCGACTTCAAGAATTTGAGGCACTCGACGAGAAGCGGTTAATGGCTCAGCAATATATTAAGCTATATCAAGCCCGCATCTCGAAGACTTTCAACCGCAAAGTTAAAATCAGAACCTTTCAACAAGGAGAACTTGTTCTAACTGTCAGACGTCCTATGACTATGACTCACATAAGTAAAGGCAAATTCGATACGAAGTGGGAAGGTCCCTATGTTGTAAGCAAAGTCTTTTCAAATGGAGCCTATCAACTCTCAGAGCTCGATGGTCGGGTTACAATGATGCCTATCAGTGGCAAGTTCCTTAAAAAGTATTATGTATAAATGTAAATGCTTGTAAATCATCAGACAAGTTCAAGTTCATAAATAAAATTTTATTTCATCATGAATGATAGTACATGATATTAAGGGAGATCACTATCATCCTTCTTAACATTGGGACGCGAACCACTGCCGTCTTTCTCAAAGATACGGTCAGCAAAAGAGCCGAGAACCTCCTTGCTGGAGCCCACGAGGAACTTACAAGCAGCTATCCTCATGGCTTCCTCCTCTTCAGTTTTTCCTGGTTCAAGCAAAAAATCCAGGATATCTCACGGTGGCTTGAGTTCAGTCGAACCTTCGCCTGCTTCTATTTGCATTGGCTGAACTGGATCAGCAGGACGTTCTTCAATGCCCGTCTCAACCTTCGGAGCGAGTTCAATCTTCTGGAGTGCATCTCCAGACGACATTTTTATGTTAGAAAAGTGGAAGTGCTCCTTTTTGCTAAATTTCTGTTCTATTTATAGGCAGAGATTCTCTAAATAACAAAGCGACACATTCATCCGACGGTTCATCCGTTCATCTGACGGTTCATCTGACGGTTCATCCGTTCATCTGACGGTTCATCCGTTTATCAGACGGTTCATTCGTTCATTCACATTCATTCGACGGTTCGCCCGTTCATTCACATCTACCTGACGGTTCACCCGTTCATTAATCATCATTTGACGGTTCATCCGTTCATTCATTTCTATCTGACGGTTTGTCCGTTCATTCTACCATTCGACGGTTTACCCGTTCCTTATGACGATTTATTTCGTTCACACCTTTTTGACGATTCGTTATCGTTCATCATCCATATCAACAACTTATCGTTCTTGATTAAGTTGTCAATTAAAATAATAATATTCGATATATTCTGCCATGTCCATATTACCTCTGAGCAGATATAATGAATATAATTATTTTCTTGCAAAATCATCAAGAAATATATCATGTCTTGCACCTCTGAATATATTTTCTATCTCTATTATTTATATCTGAACAAGATATGCAACAAATAATGGAGCCACAATAAAATGTCTTTTATTAATCAAAATATGAGACATTACAAAAAAAACACGTGCTACAAAAGGTACAAAAAGTTCTTTCTAATGAGGTGGAGGTGTTATCAGACTAGCAATTTGTTGTTTCAGAGTCTGTAGTCGCTCTTCACGAGATGACATCACTATCCTTCTGGCTTCTTCCATCCTGGTTTCTTCATTGAAAGCAGGCATGGCCACCATTCGGCGAGTAATCTCAGCATCATGAGCTGCTACATAATCATCCCTCTCCTGGATCAGTGTATTGAATTGCTGAACTGCAATCTGATGATCAGTGACTTCATTTTCTAATTCCTCCTGGAGACGAGCAATCTCTGCCCTCAGCTCAGCAGCTCTCTTCTCTTTTCTTTCAGCCATCAAGGAAACTGATTCCAGCTTGGATTTATATTCAGCAGATTTTGCAGAGAAAGCTTCCAAAAGGTTCTGGAGATTCACCCTTTCAATGTCAGCTGCCTGAGCTAGTTGTTCGAACTCTGCCTGCACTAGAGATTCCACTTCTCTTTGGTTGAGCTCTTTATAGTTTTTGATGGAAATCTCTAGCTCATTCAAAATATGATCCAGGAAAGTGGCCTGAGCCTCGTCACCTTATTCTCGGATAGCCCTTACTAAGAGAGAGGTCGGACCTCTAACCATAAAAAAATCAGTACCCTCTTTTTCCATCATTCTATTTACTAGAGGTCCCAAAGACTCAAAAAAAGCATCTGGTAAATGATTGGATCACAAGATTACTAATCGCTATAGCACCAGGAGTTGCAGCTACTCCTGTTGATGACGAGGCCGCAGGATGTTCAATCTCTCGCATCTGGACAGCGGGCTCTTTGAATAAAGAAGCCAAAGTGGAGCTAGTTGCCCCTCCTGGTTGTTCCTCTGCAAAAGTAAAGATTGTCATTTTGCCTGTTGTTTGTTATTGTCCAAGAAGATTAAAGATGTAAACTTTCTTGCCATGGTTGAATCCAGCAATGAGCCTATCATCTGCAGGAATAGACTCTAGCTGAGCAGAAGTAGCTTCAGCTATAACAGCTTGGCTACTGCCCGCTTCAGAACCACAGGATAAATGATGAATGCTACTAGCAATCACCGTCGTTATAGGCGCTATGTCCGTGCACGTCGGAGGTGCTAAAGGAGTCTCAAGATCTGCAGGAAATACAAATAAAGATGTTAGCTATCAATCTATTTAAGAGGAGATTGCTAATTTCATTTTATATCTTGAGGAACAGTGGCGGGAGTTTCCTCCAAAGCTTCTTCATCTGCTGCTTTTTCTGGAGATACTTCTACCTCAACATCCTCTTCAGGATTTCAGGTATCAGCGACATTTTTGGGAGATACTTCTACCTCAACATCCTCTTCAGGATTTTAGGTATCATCGACAGCATTAGGAGATATATGCACTTCATCATCTCTTTTGGGATCTTGCATATCTTCATCAATATTCTCGGACGAAGAGCTCTCCTCATCTTCACCTTCTTCCGATGCATTCCCGCTGGTAGTTGCAGCTTGGTCAAAATAGTCCTCCAGCGGGCTGTAGTTGCAATCTTCTAGAGCCGCAATCACTTTACGATCTTCCTCTTCGCGGAGGGTCCTAGGAGTAGGAGGAAGTTGAGTCGTCTCCGCAGCAGGTGAAAGAGATCGTACAACATCTTGCTCTTCCTCCATGAAATTTCCTCTGGGCTCTTCGGCCTCAGTTCTCGGATTAAGATCTTCCCTCTGCTCGATCTCTTCCCTATGTTCTGGACTAGGAGTTTTATTCCTAGACTCTGAAATAGGAGTGGGAGATGGCATAGCGAATTCCGCCGCAGCATCCACTACTATTGAAGAAGGGGCTCGTCTAGAAGGAGAGGCCATTCGATTTCATTTTTGGGCCAGCTTCTTCTTTCTTTTCAGAGGCCTCTCAGGGCTCTCTATGTTTACAGTCTCGACTTGTCTTTGAACAGAGGTCGGTGTGGTAGCTTCTTCTTGCTGAATTGTCTCAGCCAGCTGCCGAGATTGAGATCTAGTGGTAATCTTTTCAGAGGAATGATCTAAGATCAGTTTCTTCTTTGCTGCCGGAGCGGGAGGCTCCTCTCTTCTCCTCTTCTTGGCTGGAGATTTAGCCACCTTCAAAGAAATATGCAGTGGCGCATTAACCTCTTCAGGGAACAAAGCGTCCCTTGAAGCTTCCAAGGGTGCATCTACTGGTTCATGCACCTCATCATTTCCTAGGAGCGACATGACGGCTCCTCCTCTCTTCAATCTTGTTGAAGACGCGAAGCTATCCGCGAGATTGAAATTCTCAGCAAAGGTGTTCGAAGATGTATAGAATACTGAGTATGTAAATAGCATCCGAGGGCCATGGTTGCTAATTGTTGGCATCGAGAACGTTACTTTCGTATCTCAAGCATTATAATAAGCCTAAGCTCGGGCCCCATCTATCAAGAAACCCTTTCCTTGAAGGCATGTGATAGCATTTCCCACATGGAATTGGTCGTACCCGAACTGCCGAACAAATCGACTGGGGAGATATGGTTCTAAATAACATTCTTCTTCAAACCGATACACCAAATGGGACGGTCGAATTGTCTTCAACCACTCAAAAGCTGCACGGCTCAAAGGTTGCATCTTCGAGTCAATCATATTTGTCGGCATTTGTTCATATCCAGCAGGAGGAGGAGTGCAACAAAAGTTCCATCCTTTGCTCAGGTTCAGAGCATATCTACAATCTCTCAGAGAAGTGTATTTCCACTTACTATGAAAGTATCTCCGCAAAAAGCTGCCGTCGACCGGTCCCATGCCGGGGTCCATCAAAGTAGGATGGTGAAGAAGCAACCACCCAAATAGATATGTATACGACAATTCCAACCGAGGAAATTCTTTTTCTCCTTTGGCTTTCAACATCAGATCAACGTACAGACGAAGACTGGCATTCAACCTACAAGTCATCGCTGACAAAAGATCCATCTTATAGCCGAAGATTAATCTAACGGTGGCAAAAAGAACACCGCGATGGAAGTGGTCTACGACACTCGATCCTGGGACTACAAACCGACGGAGCTAATACGTCAGAAACCCTGCTAATTGGGCTTCTTTTGACATAAATCTATATCATACTCTCAAATAACTCTCGAGAGTATCTCCTTTCTTCAAATGAGGACATTGATGATCATCCTTCATCTCTTCATCCAAATCCCCACTTTCCTCCATCAGTTTCACCACGTCACTGCTGCTCAGTGGTCTAAAGAAGTCAGGATAGCATCTATCATGTTCCTTGGTCTTTGTTTCTTTAATGTGGTTAAGGAACAGATAAGGCAACCATTTTGAGGAATAGCAGGTATTTGATGTAGCACTTTTGTAAAACAGAGAACCGATTTTTCTTCGAAGACTGCTACCATTTATGCGTTCTCTTTTCGAAGTTTGTCCAACTCATCATTAGTTGGGACAAATTCCTCATATGGGGCATCCCCCATCGGCAAGTAAGAGATGAACTGCATCTTATGAAGTGCAAACCCGATCTCTCCGCCGGGAGTCATGAAAGTCCATGTTCTGTAATTGTATCTTTTTGCTAGAGCCAAGAACAGATGCGAGTTGGGGGCAAAACCATAAATAGTGGCATGCACTGCTTGGTACAAATTGATTTGCTAAAGTTTGTTTTCAAACTTGGTCAGAATCCAGTTTGCTATACAGTTCCATCTCTTAAAATCTGGATTCACCAGTCCAGTTAATCTGAGGTCCTGCTCAGGATACCTTCCTTCGACCGTCGCAAACTCATTTGCGAATATTGGAGTTCTGACAGGCAATAACAAGGAAGAATTCTCCGGCGGAATACAACCGGGTTTCAAACCTCTTAACAAGACACTGTATCGTTCTGAGGAACTGTAGAACATGTCCTTCTTGTTCGGCCCCTTCTTCACAAAAATCCTTCCTGGACGGGCATCTTGGAAAGGTGTAAGGTTCCATTCCATCTTCCTCGGATAGCTCGCATGAGCATACCGAGATAAGGGGAGGCAGCGGGAAACATCTGGTATCGAGAATGACCTATCCTTCTGATGGACAATCCTTTCTTCCATCCTTGGTCTCGGTTGAGAGCTTTTCTCAAAAGCATCGCCGAACAAGAATAATGGCTTCTTGTGAATGACAGCGTCTGCTGACTCTAGAGGTTGTCCATTCATCAAACATAGCAGTGTCTCATTATCTTGGGCTATCAAAATAGCCTGACGGGAAGTTGGCAGATCATATTAAGGATAGTACACATGGAAAAGGTCCTCTTTGTATTCTGACTCTGAAAGAGTTCCTACAAAGTCCTCATATCCAGGATCTTCTCTAGTATTAATTGCATTAGACAGAGAAAACAAAAATTCAGTACAAGTCAAGTCAAAGATTTTGTCATCAGTTTGTGCGAACATCAGATTGCGCAATATCAAATTGCACGATATCAAATTGCAAAATAATCAGACTGCACAAACAAACAGTCATCAGTTTGCACTGATAGTCTCGCACAAATCAGCAAATTGCGCTGACCTTTGCCAGCACAGTTCAACCGATTGCGCAGAATGTCGTCCTTCATAAAAATGAAGAACGAATTGATTTGTGCAACCAGAACCCTAAAAAGGGTGGCACAGTATGATCATATCTCTAAAAAGAGATGGATTCTGAAAGGATAAGTGAGATCAAAACTCTAAAAAGAGTTTTGATTAAGTCATCTACCTCGCAGCGCTGGATGAGCAGTTTCGTGACGAGAAGCACGTCGCACAACCCTTGCCGAAGATCCGGCGGGGGCCTTGCCCTTGGCAGCGGCAGAGGAACGCTTGGGAGCCATCGAGATCGTTGGAGAAGAAAGGAAGAAAGAGCTCAGAATTTCTCTCAAAGTGCACGAAGAAGGCAAAGTAAAGAAAGAAAAAAGAAGTAGAGAACTATTTATAGTTTTTAAAAACGAAACGACCGCCTCAGATTGCGCCTGAAAATGGGGCTAATCCCTCAGATTGTGCAGACAGCTCATTTCATGTGCAAATGGATTACAATTTCAAAATTCAAAGTATTTCGAAATTTTGAATAAGTTCAACTTTCGAAAACTTTGAAGGGGGTCTTGTAGGTCCTAAAAAATTAAGTTGCACATATCAACAAAGTCATGAAGATCAAGAAATGAATCTTTCAAATAAACTGTGCAGACATCAGATTGTGCAGTATATAGATTGCGCATACTAGATTGCGCACACTACCAAGCGCGCAGGCTGATGTGGCAAATTATCATCATTACCTGACATAAATCAAATCTTCTGACAGCTGACAGCATGGAGAACGAGGCGACCATTCGTTTAATCGTGCAGCACGGCGCTCGAGGACAGCTGGCAGCGCAATCCATGTTGGCGTAATCCATGTTGGCGCAATCCATTCCTGCACAGTCCAAGTCTGCACAATCCAAAGCCAACGCAATTCAGGTTGCGCGTTCTATCAACATAAAATGACAAAATGCATGTGGCATTCATGCCATCATTTGTTCATTACGTGGCAACCGTCTATACACGATCATGCGCATTTCAATCAAATGATGCCATGTGTCCAAGACAGTTGGCCCATGATCCAGCTACTGCCTGCGTAAACTACTGTTGCGCAATCCAATTACTGTGTAATCCATCATGCGCAGTCCAGAATAACTAAAAGTTAGTTATTTTTCAGAACTCTATAAATAGAGTTTCAAGTCTCCATTCAAGGGGATCAAGGATCAGAGATCAGATCATAGAGAGATCAGACTTTAAAGTTTAGAGAGTCCAGAAGTTCTTGCTCAAGTGCTGCTGTATTCTTCCGAGGCTTTTACCTTCAATTTCTGAGGCTTTTTGCCTTCAATTCCAGAGTTGTCTTCAAAGGCTATCGTCTTCAAAATTCACAACGTCCAAAGGATAAAGCAATCGTCTTCTAGATTGGATTCCTACAGTTGTACTTTCCCAGAATTCAAATTGTAATCTTTTACAAAGTTTGTATCAATAAAGTTCTACACTTTTGTTTTTGCAAACAAGGATTAGAAATAATAACGAGTACGTCGGCGAGGCGATACGATCGCGCAAAGCCTTAGAGCGCGTCACGCTTAGTTGATCGTGACTTCGAATGTTCCGAACGAGCATCTCGTTCAGACAACTTGCGAATAGGCAACGCGAGTTAGAAAAAGATATCAAAATGATTCGGAATGATGAATAAAAATGAATGGTCTTGATCGAGGAAACTTAGAGGATCGCGCGTACGATATCGGATTGATGCAAATGAATTGTGACCTGAGTTTTGAACAACGATCTTGAAACGAGCTTGAGGAATGACGATCGAACTTGATCTTGAATATCGAAGAATGGTGGTATATCCAGTTCGGACAATAGCATCAGTCGCACGACTCGAAATTGGTTGCAAAGGAAGATCGTCAGGTTACGCATATCGTCGATGGTATTGAGGCGTATCAAAGACCGATATACGATAACTCGGGGGTACTCTGACTCGGCGAATGACGATCGTACAAATGTTATTATTCCGATGGATGCTATACTCGGGATATTGAAACGTATCGAAGAAAAGATAAACTTGGCTCGAGGATTTTCTAGTTGAACGAATGACGGTCGGACTATCGAACTTGGATTGAATGAAAAGGAAATATTTGGATTTACTTCGTCGATAACCACAACTTCGACATTCTTGTCTTATGCGAGCGCAACTCCAGCCTCGCACATGCGTCGCGCCAATTTGGGACGATCACTTCGCGTGAGCACTGGTATGGTGATTCATACAGCGGGAGTGATTGAACTTGGATGTCGTGGCAATCTGATTACTTCGACTTGTGGTTTGACGTGAAGGTAGACTCGAGAATGACCTAGCATGTTTGACGGTTGAATTTGAGGATTGAGTAGGTCCAATCTGCGTATCGAGAATGAGTTAGTCTAAACTCAAACAAGAGTTACGCCCCGATGAGAACGATTATTCCGCGGGAGCGTTGCATGGTGATTCATGAACCGCCGTGGATAATCGGACTCGCATGAGATTGGAGGACAACGTATTGTCGAGCTAGATGACCTCGTGATTGAATACATGAATTGGTTAGAATTGATGATTTGAATGGATTCGAATACGCGCAACGAATGTACGGATGCGAATAGGCGATCATGCTCGATGTTTAGAAATTTGAGTGACGCGAGCTTGGATAGAAAACCTCGTACTACCAAATTTGGTTTGACCCTAGGATTGGGGTCAGTGTTGGCATTATTGTTGGGGAACTATGATTCCAATCCTGACATTGACTTAGCCTCGCAAAGATTGGCCTAGCGGTTAGACGAAACGCCCCTGTTGCAAGAGTTATCAATCGAGGAATTGATTTTGAGGATTGGTTTGAATGGATAGCATGAATCACGAACGTAGGAAGCCCAGCTCACGAGACTCGGCTGACATGCATATATATATATCAGGGACGCCTGGGTATGTGCACGAGGCCACTCGAGTGAGAACGACAAATTCTCTATCATGCGACTTGGCTGAATGCATGCATTTTGGGGACACTTGGAATGCGTGTACGATCCAGCCAAGTGATACAATGAGTTCAAGCAAGACTTAAAAAATGGGAGTGTGTCGAGATCTTGAAATCATGTTAACGGAAAGATTGATTGTAGTACGAGCGTGGCTCGGAATTGAGGAAACGCATAGGCGGAGTATGCTCGATTAAGTCTTGGCCATAGAAATGGTAGTATGGCTTGCCTTCAGGAAAGTCTCGAGGACGAGACTTGTTCTGAGTGGTGTATGTTGTAGTGCGCCGTCCCGCAAAGTCAATCGGAGAAATCGAAATGCCGACGGCGTTGGAACTTAGCCTTGTAACGGCTACTCGAAGGCTCGCTCGTCCGAGGCGACTCCTCGCTCAGGTGGAGTAGTTTCGGTGAACTTGCCTCTTCTTAGCCTTCACATAATAACTCACAATGTTTTCAACTTGCACTGGTAGGCTAATCTAAAAGCTGCGCACCAACATAGCTAAGGGAATAATCCCGTCGGGTCGGAATGTCTTAGAACATGGAAAATGGTACCACGGTCTGCATAGAAGTCGGCTCAGCGTGCTTTCAAATGACACACAATCCTTCGATCCCGTGGCTTGGGAGAAGGAAGTTGGCCAAAGTTGCTAAGTTGCCCCGACACTCGAATAAGCCTAAGTCATAGGCGTCGCCTGCTTGAATGCTTGATATAGCATGTACTGTCCCGTCGTTTTGCCCCAACGCTGGAATTGGCCTAAGTCATAGGTGTCGCCCGAATAAATGCTTGATAAAGCATGTACGGTCCTGTCCTGCAAGGCTTGGCATAGCCTTCACTCGTCCCGTAAGTTAAGTCGTCTTGTACTGCTCGTCGGCTAAGTCTAGGCACGAACTTGGTTGTTCAAGTCGACCCTGTGCATAGCACGTTCCCTCGATGTGTAGCTCGGTGTAGCCTTTGCTCATCGAGTCGTTGCCCGAATAAGTTAGACAAGAGTTGTGCTGGGCTATCGAAGCCATTTCTAGCACTGTTCCGCTCTATCTGCGGTTGTCAAGTCGCGTAATCCCTTGAGAACAAGGCTCGTCGTATAAGTATATGACTTGAGCGTTAGCGTCGCCTATAGAACCAGGCCTGTCTAAGGCACGAGTTATGATCGGTTTAGTGAAAAGCTTGCCACGAACAAAGGAAGTCCACGCGACTGGTTGTCGCCGAGATCGGTCCCGCTACTTGGGAGTCTCGCTAACTCATGATATATCCCGCACACGAGATCGGTCCCCTGGCTCGGGAGTCTCGCTAAGTCTTGATATGTCCCGCACACGAGATCGGTCCCACGGCTTGGGAGTCTCGTTGAGTCTCGATAGAAAGCAGGAATGCATGGTCATGTTGAGAAAGGACTGGATAGACTGAATAGATCGAGTATGCATGGTCATTGGGCAACTTGTCGACAAGGTATAGTCTTCTCGAATGATTACCGGGACGCCGGGATCATTCAGCCCGGGAGAAATGAGTGTGGCTCAAAGTAGGATGCTGGATGACCGCATGGGAGAGTTCGACCCCACCGGGCTAGCTACCCGTGTAGGTACAGGTCGATATCCTACGAGCCATGTCCAAGATAGCTTGAAATTGCTAGTAACCTCCTCAAGTAGATGTGTCGGCAGATAGCGGCACACCGCGTGTATGTCTTTGGATTTGGGTCTAGAGCTTGAATGCAGGTCTAGTCGGTAACACAAGGTCTGGGCCTAAGACTGGGCTGCAGCATAGGCACCGTGCTTGGCACAATAGATTGGCGTCGGGATGTCCATGAGATCGAAGCTAGGTTTGGCAAGTCTTGTCTAAGTTGGTTCATGAGTCGAATAGAGGGGCCGCAAGGCGGCAGCATGATAAGTCTTGATATGTTGCGAGGCGCGGCCTAAATCTCGAAGCACGGACAAGTCTAAGCAAAGTCTAGAGGCACGACCTGCACGAGTCGTTCTCCCTTGACGTTGCCAGCACGAGAATTGGTCTAGTAGGCTTGAGTTTAAGTAAAGGTCTTGGCACGGCCGAGTGCGCATAAGTTGCTCCTTGGCAAAGCACTGTCCCGAACATGTTAAGTTGCGAATAGAATACAGTACGACCCTGCCGTCCTGAGTTAAAGTTTGGTCAAGTACCTAGGCGATGAGGCACTGCCTCGATCGAAATACATGTTGGCATGATAGCACGACTATGTCGTCGCGTAACGAGTTGGTTAGGCATCGTGGTCTTAAAACTGATCCTAAGGCAACACTAGAAAGACAATCGAAAGGGTTTAAGCTGCACAAAGTAAATGAACGTATCGGTTATGTATGGGTGGGCGAGAAGCTCACTCCACCAGTACAGTTGAGTACTGACACCCACACGATGTTCATGTGCAAGCACAGGTAGAAGCTCGTGGCGCGGAGCTCGCTTGGATGCGTCGAGGTACGGAGTTCCTTGGCGACTCGAAGCGTGTGGCCGCGTGGATTGAAGACTTATACAGGACATAATGTATGGACATCGCCTTCCGAAGCTTCCGCAGATATCAAACATTGTATCGAGAGATGACACTACCAGAATAAGTCATTTTAGCGACGCCTAAAGACGTCGCTAAAACAACAATTTTCGTCGCTAAAAATATTTAGCGGCAAAATTACCGACGTTTCGGACTGGTCGCCGAAATGTAGGTCGCTGATCATCTAAATGTCGCCAAACGTCGCAATTACCGACGTTCGCCGACGTATTTATACGTCGGTATTATGCCGACGTCTACCGTCGTGTCGTCGCTCTTTGCGACGTAATATCTCGTGTCGCTATGAGTCGATAAATTTACCGACAAATTACCGTCAGGTCGTCGGTAATTTAGTGACATGTACAAAGTCGCAAAGTGTCGGTAAATCCTGGGAATTCCTGGGGATAATTACCGACGTGCACCGACGTTTACCGACGTCCTCCGACATATATTGACATCGCTAAACGTCGGTAGCCTGGATAATATTAATTATCTACCAACGTTTACCGACGCAAGATTACGTCGGAGGATGTCGGTAAACGTCGGTAAACGTCGCTAAATCTGCAAAAAATAAAAATAAAATAAAATACAGAATGTCCATTTCTCCCTACAGTTTAAAAAGCCCATTTCTCACTGTAGAATAGGATCCAAACAATCACATAATGTCCATTTCTCACTGTACACAGGTTTCAGTCCCTATAACCAAGTCTACAACAATCACACAATGTCCAGTTCTCAGAATGGCTCAGAACACAACCTAAAATTCACACAATATCCAAGTCTACAACAATCATTCTAGCAATGTCCAAATCTGTATCGTAAGACAAACTGAACATAATCAGTTCTATTTCACATGCTTAATTGCCAAGTATGGGAACGAATGGCTCAGAACACAACCCAAAATTTATTCTAGCATACATTAGTGTGAATCATCTATGTTCTGTACATATGGTGTAGTATATGTTCTTATCGTATCTAGTATCTGAAGGATATAACAGAATCAAGATGAACTCACATAATATAATACTAAGACATCATCTACTACTATATAAGATATAGTGATAGGTTGTCGTATCATCATTGCCGAGGGATGAGGGTCGGAGGACAGACAACTTTATCTACGGATACATAGTTTCTGCCTCGCCAGTCGAATGGCTTAATTGCCAAGTATAGGAACGAATGGCTCAGAACACAACCCAAAATTTATTCTAGCATACATTAGTGTGAATCATCTATGTTCTGTACATATGGTGTAGTATATGTTCTTATCGTATCTAGTATCTGAAGAATGTAACAGAATCAAGATGAACTCACATAATGTAATACTAAGACATCATCATACTACTATATAAGATATAGTGATAGGTTGTCGTATGATCATTGCCGAGGGATGAGAGTCGGAGGACAGTCAACTTTATCTATGGATACATAGTTTCTGCCTCGCCAGTCGAATGGCTTAATTGCCAAGTATGGGAACGAATGGCTCAGTACACAACCCAAAATTCATTCTAGCATACATTAGTGTGAATCATCTATGTTTTGTACATATGGTGTAGTATATGTTCTTATCGTATCTAGTATCAGAAGAATGTAATAGAATCAAGATGAACTCACATAATGTAAAACTAAGACATCATCTACAACTATATAAGATATAGTGATAGGTGCTCGCCGGAGGGAGGAGAAGGGGCTCGCGGTGGAGGAGGAGGATGAGCGACGCCGGAGGGAAGGGGGTCGGGCTATCGTCGAGGTCAGAGAAGAGGGCCTGGAACAAAAAATTTGGGAAGAGGGATAAATGAAAAGTCGAACCGAGGAAACCCTTTTAATCAGAAATTAGCGACGTCCGCAAATACGTCGCAAAGCGTCGGTATTCGTTTAACATTCGGCGACGTAATAATCTTTGCGACGCTAAACGTCGCTGAACTAATAAAACTAGCGACATTTTCCGACAAATCAACGACGTTGGTTTTTATTACACTAAAGGTAGTCGCAATATGTCGTTGTTTGTCGCTATCAGCGACGTATTGTGACGTATACTTTCGGAGTCGCTATCAACGAATGGCTCAGAACACAACCCAAAATTCATTCTAGCATACATTAGTGTGAATCATCTATGTTCTGTACATATGGTGTAGTATATGTTCTTATCGTATCTAGTATCTGAAGAATGTAACAGAATCAAGATGAACTCACATAATGTAATACTAAGACATCATCTACTACTATATAAGATATAGTGATAGGTTTTCGTATCATCATTGCCGAGGGATGAGGGTCGGAGGACAGTCAACTTTATCTACGAATACATAGTTTCTGCCTCGCTAGTCGAATGGCTTAATTGCCAAGTTTGGGAGCGAATGGCTCAGAACACAACCCAAAATTTATTCTAGCATACATTAGTGTGAATCATCTATGTTCTGTACATATGGTATAGTATATGTTCTTATCGTATCTAGTATCTGAAGAATGTAACAGAATCAAGATGAACTCACATAATGTAATACTAAGACATCATCTACTACTATATAAGATATAGTGATAGGTTGTCGTATCATCATTGCCGAAGGATGAGGGTCGGAGGACGTCGGTAAACGTTGGTAAACGGCGCTAAATCTGCAAAAAAAATAAAAAAATAAAATACAGAATATCCATTTCTCCTTGCAATTTAAAAAGATAACCATTTCTCACTGTAGAATAGGATCCAAACAATCACAGAATGTCCATTTCTCGCTGTACACAGGTTTCAGTCCCTATAACCAAGTCTACAACAATCACACAAAATATTGGAACGAATGGCTCAGAACACAACCCAAAATTCATTCTAGCATACATTAGTGTGAATCATCTATGTTCTGTACATATGGTGTAGTATATGTTCTTATCGTATCTAGTATCTGAAGAATGTAACAGAATCAAGATGAACTCACACAATATAATACTAAGACATCTTCTACTACTATATAAGATATAGTGATAGGTTGTCGTATCATCATTGTCGAGGGATGAGGGTCGGAGGACAGTCAACTTTATCTACGGCTACATAGTTTCTGCTCGCCAGTCGAATGGCTGCAGGGACTATGTCCTGATCACCATGTCGTACCGTAAATTAATGCAAATGGAGCTGGAGCCAAAATAAAGAAACCAAAATATGATATCCACCTCAAGTGTAGAGTCGGGGGAGAAGATCTTTTCCACCCTCTCCCTCTCTCACGCTATCAACGTCACAACTTTTCCACCTCAAGTTCTGATCAAGCATTTTCCTTCTCCTCTCCTCCACCATGGCTCTGAACCTATCTGCTCCTCCCTACTTCCCTTCTTCTTATTTGACTCTCTCAGCCATATATGATATCCAGCTCAAGTGTAGAGTCAGGAGAGAAGAAGTGGACAGAAAGAGGAGGGAGAAGCAGCACAGCCGGCGGCATGACCCGGAGGAAGTACAGAGGTTTTCTTCAACATACGTAGGAGAACTATAAGGATATATCTTTTCACAACATATCACCTTGTCAAAGACCCTTAATGTGACAACCATGTTACCGCGGTGTCAGAAGACTAACATGTCATAATTTTATAAGCCGTGTGTTTTGACATAATCCTCCAACCGAATTTCAGTTCTATGTAATAATGCAAGATTACGACATAGGAGAAAAGAGTTGGGAGGATTATGTCAAAATACACGGCTTAGAAAATTATGACATGTTAGTCTTCCGACACCGCAAAAACATGGTTGTCACATTAAGGGTCTTTGACAAGATGACATATTGTGAAAAGATATATCCTTATAGTTCTCCTACGTATATTGAAGAAAATCTCTGTACTTCCTCCGGGTCATGCCGCCGGCTGTGCTGCTTCCCCCTCCTCTTCATGTCCACTTCTTCTCCCCCGACTCTACACTTGAGCTGGATATTATATGTGCCTGAGAGAGTCAAATAAGAAGAATGGAAGTAGGGAGGAGCAGATCGGTCCATAGCCATGGTGGAGAAGAGGAGAAGGCAAAACTGAATCAGCATTGTCTTCCGGATCGTCCTCATCAAGGCATAACGGGCTGCTCAGCGTGCCCAGCTTCTTCAACTTCTCGCTGGCTGCAGAGTCGAAATAGGAACGGATCCTCTTTACCGGCCCGGAGCTCTGACTCGCACTCGTCGCCGTGCTACCGGTTTCCTCTCCTCCTCTGACGCGGGTCATAAGAAAAAAAATTTCGTACCTCTTCTTCACATAAATATCATTGCCGCCTTGTACTCGAGCCTCCTCGTTTGTGACGCTATCCAACTTCTCGGAGTCATCGAAGAAGGAGTCGAATGAGTCGTCGGTGATAGCAGATGATTGCAAGATAGGGAGCAAAAAGACAGGCAAAGAAGAGGACGATACGAGTGATACGAGTCGAACGAGAGATTCGAGTGACAATGTAGGCACCGAGAAGTCGGATAGCGTCACAGACGAGGAGGCTCGAGTACAAGGCGGCAATGATATTTATGTGAAGAAGAGGTACGAAATTTTTTTCTTATGACCCACGTCAGAGGAGGAGAGGAAACCAGTAGCGCGGCGACGAGTGCGAGTCAGAGCTCCAGGCCGGCAAAGAGGACCCGTTCCCATTTCGACTCTGCAGCCAGCGAGAAGTTGAAGAAGCTGGGCACGCTGAGCAGCCCGTTATGCCTTGATGAGGACGATCCGGAAGACAATGCTGATTCAGTTTTGCCTTTCTTGGATGGTATTGATTCTGTAGATCTGTGTATAAAAGAGGAAGAGATTGGGAGTAGAGTGGACCCGGAGGGAAATAAGACATTGGAAGCTGGGTCAATATCCAAGAAGCGAAAGAGAGTCGAGGATTCTGATAGGTTGTCGTATCATCATTGCCGAGGGATGAGGGTCGGAGGACAGTCAACTTTATCTACGGCTACATAGTTTCTGCCTCGCCGGTCGAATGGATGCAAGGACTATGTCCTGATTACCATGTCGTACCGTAGATTAATATAAATGGAGCTGGAGCCAAAATACAGAAACCAAAATAAAAAATACAGAATCCAAAATACAAAATACAAAATACAGAAACCAAAATACAAAATACAGAAACCAAAATACAAAATACAGAAACCAAAATACAAAATACAGAAACCAAAATACAAAATACAGAAACCAAAATACAAAATATAGAATCCAAAATAGGACCCTCTGTGAGAACGGATGGCTCAGAACATAACCCAACCGGAGAGGATACTCTGAGAGATCCATCTGAGAGGGACGTATACTCTGAGAGATCACCTTTACAAGAATTATATCAGTAGTGGGATTGAGTGTTGGAGGAGATATTATCAAAGTATACGTCCTACTCAGATGGGTCTCTCACCGTTACTATTTTTTCTTGACAGCATGGTGGATGTGCTCCGTCCATAGATTCTTGCTTCGAGCCAAAACTTTGTCCCGGAGCTCAAGTGGACACCTTGGTGTAGAGCTCGAGTGAGAGGTTCCTGACAGCATGGTGGTCTCTTTTGTCAAAGTATCCGTGCTCGTCTCACAACCAATGTGGGATGAGCACGGATACTTTGACAAAGGAGACCACCATGCTGTCAGGAACCTCTCACTCGAACTCTACACCAAAGATGTCCACTTGATCTCCAGGACAAAGTTTTGGCTCGGAGCAAGAATCTGTTGAGGGAGCACATCCACCATGCCGTCAGAAAAAAATATTAACGGTGAGAGACCCATCTGAGTAGGACGTATATTCTGATAATATCTCCTCCAACACTCAATCCCACTACTGATATAATTCTTGTAAAGGTGATCTCTCAGAGTATACGTCCCTCTCAGATGGATCTCTCAGAGTATCCTCTTCGGTTTGTTGTCGTATCATCATTGCCGAGGGATGAGGGTCGGAGGACAGTCGACTTTATCTACGGATACATAGTTTCTGCCTCGCCAGTCGAATGGCTGCAGGGACTATGTCCTGATCACCATGTCGTAGTCCAATATAATCCAGAGATTGACACAGTTCTAATTCATATATGTAGTCCAATACGAATAGTCTAATACAAAAATAACCCAATACAAATAGTCCAATACAAATAAGTACTAATAGCTAATGAGAACCACGCTGCTCATGCAAACGCTCAGTGATACGTTCACGCGACCACCTCAAAAAAGCGAGATTTTTGGCACGAAGAGAGATGTCGTCCCTTGCAAGGACTGCATGAAGAGAACTCTCGGTCTCACTAGCGACCGGTGCTGGATGAATAGAACTCCCGGTCTCACTAGCAACCGGTGCCACTTCCTCCTCAACTGTAGGAGGACCCACCTCAGCATTCACTGTTTTCTTCAAACGACGTGCCGCTCCTCCGGTCATGGGTGCCATCTGGTAAGATCGATAGTCACAAATAATATAATTGTAATACTAAGACATCATCTACTACTATATAAGATATAGTGATAGGTTATCGTATCATCATTGTCGAGGGATGAGGGTCGGAGGACAGTCAACTTTATCTACGGCTACATAGTTTTGGCCTCGCCAGTCGAATGGCTGTAGGGACTATGTTCTTGAGACAGTAAACATATACACCATGAATCCAAATCCCATATTAACATTTACTAATCCAAATGGATGCAGGGACTATGTCCTTGCCTCTTCGGTTGGTTGTTGTATCATCATTGTCGAGGGATGAGGGTCGGATGACAGTCAACTTTATCTACGACTACATAGTTTCTGCCTCGCCAGTCGAATGGCTGCAGGGACTATAATAAGACACAATTCACCAAAGAGAACCATGCTGTAGAACTCACACTTTAAGACAATAGATGAAGGAAGACTTGTATGGAGGATCGATAGGGTTGAGCGATGTCATTTTATTCTACAAAGAGAACCATACTGTAGAACTCATACTGTAGAACTCACACTTTAACACAATTCTACAAAGAGTTGTCATAGGGTGTTGAGCGATGTCATTTTATTCTTTTCATCTTCTTCTTCTTGGGATTTTTGAGTATTGGATCTTGAGAGACATATATATCTAGAACTTACGAAGAATGGAGTACCATACTTCAACAAATAGATGTTGACTAATTGGTTCATATACTTGTTGTCTAAAATAAGTGTAGGAATGTTGCAAGATAAAACAATGTATCAAACACTATATCGAAACCCAAACCCAATATGCAAATCCAAATTAATACAAAAATACACAAGTGTATATAGGGGATTAAGTGTACAGAGGTGAAATACATATATATGCAAGCTTGGGAGTGGCCACGTGTCCAACAAATGGACACAAAGTGTCCAAAACCTCACGAACACACTGTATCAGTGAACACATGGTCGTAATGTGTCTCTGTATCCATTTTGGACACGAAAAATTCCTCAATTAGGGTTAGGGTTTACCTTCAGTCTCCTCGCGGTGGTGGAGGAGGAGGAGGACAAGTTCGGTGGTGGAGGAGGAGGAAGACAAGTTCGGTGGTGGAGGAGGAGGGGATTAAGTATACATAGGTGAAATACATATATATGCAAGCTTGGGGTGTCCACGTGTCCAACAAATGGACACAAAGTGTCCAAAACCTCACGAACACACTGTATCAGTGAACACATGGTCGTAATGTGTCTCCGTGTCCATTTTGGACACGAAAAACACCTCAATTAGGGTTAGGGTTTACCTTCAGTCTCCTCGCAATGGTGGAGGAGGAGGAGGAGGATCTCGCGGTGGAGAAGGAGAAGGGGCTCGCGGTGGAGGAGGAGGAGGATGAGCGGCGCCGGAGGGAAGGGGGTGGCTATCGTCGAGGTCGGGGAAGAGGGACGGGAACAAAAAATTTGGGGAGAGGGAGAAATGAAAAGTCGAACCGAGGAAACCCTTTTCATCAGAAATTAGCGACGTCCGAAAATACGTCGCCAAGCGTCGGTAAACGTTTAACATTCGGCGACTTAATAATCGTTGCGACACTAAACGTCGCTGAACTAATAAAACTAGCGACGTTTTCCGACAAATCAATGACGTTGGTTTTTATTACACTAAATGTAGTCGCAATATGTCACTGTTTGTCGCTACCAGCGACGCATTGTGACTCATATTTTAGAAGTCGCTAAATCCAAAAATATTAGCGATGTTTTAAGTCGGCGTCGCTAATTTCGTCGCTGATATGACTTATTTTGGTAGTGTGAGAGAGAGCAGAGTGACTTGTAATCGAGAGAAAAGTGAGCACGAGAGACTTGTAATTTGGCCTTGTGCCCACAAATGTAACCTTGTATTCAATATCAATAAAGGAGTTTCTTCTGAATGACTTGTGTTCATGTGTACTTGCTTTAAAATTTCTGCTGCATATTCAATGTATCTGCTTGGGACTTCTGTACGACGACCCCGTCGCACGCCGATGTAATCGGCCGTTATGGAACTGCCTTGCACGAGAGCAATCTAGGCTCGTGCGGTATCACGCCTTAGCGAAGACGATCGCTCCTACGGGAGCGGGGCGTGACAACATGGTATCAGAGCACGGCTTTACGTCCTTGGACTTCACGTCGAATTCTCAGTTTTGAAAGCTCGTAGTTGATAAAGAAGTGTGCGCTCTCTCTCGAATGTCCCTCGTCATGTCCATACAATAAGTCTAAATATTTTCAAACGCTCGTACAAGCGTTCAACCAAACGCATCTGTAGGCCCTTGTGCCGAACGATGTTAAACTTGACCCGATAGAGAACACATGCTAAGTTAACATGTCGCATGCGTGCCAAACTAGTCATATGTTGACCCTAACAAATGAGCGTGCAAACTCGAATATAGTTCGCACAGGATAGCCATACGCACGGCCTTTTGGCTAAGTTGCGTCGCGTATCGCGCACCTCGACTTTTGGTGTAATACGAGTTACGAGCGATACCAAGTATCGTTCGGTCGGGAGTAGAGATGCACTTAGAGTGTGTATCGATAGGAACGCTATCGAGTTAACGCTTAGGCGTACACGGAGGATTGACTTGGATTTCGAGAAAAATAGTACGAACAACTTAGTACGTCGATGCGACGTGAACGATTACGCTAGGGATTCGTCGAACGAATCCGAAAGATGTCTTAGAGAATGACGCGAA
Source organism: Iris pallida (assembly GCA_029216955.1). NCBI lineage: Eukaryota > Viridiplantae > Streptophyta > Magnoliopsida > Asparagales > Iridaceae > Iris > Iris pallida. The sequence goes on along the minus strand of JANAVB010004400.1, from coordinate 82,875 downwards.
CGTGATTGTGGGCTAGATCGGATGGCTTGAATTCCAGTGGTATATGGATTTTCTTGGAAATTATTCGAGCGAAGATTGAGGATTAGAAATAATAACGAGGATTGACTTCTATATATACCATTTCACTTTCTTTCTCCTCTCTTTTTTCATTCTCTTCACTCTCTTTTCATTTTTTCTTCCCTTCTCTCTCCCCTGGAGCTTGCCAAGAGCTTGGCCTTGAGGCCTAGAGTGTGGTTTCGTACCCCTCTTGGTGGTGGAGTAGAAGATTAGGCTTGGAGCTTAACCTAGGCAAGTACATCTTGCCAAATTCTTGAACAATAGTAATCTATTGTCATTTTTGTTTTTTGGTATTAAATGCTTAGAATTTTCCTAAACTCATTTTTGTTAAATGTCTTTTCCTGATGATTCTCGTATATATACATGTTTCTAAAAATTCAATTAAGCAAGATTTGATTTTCTGTTAAAACCCAATAGTGACTTAGTAGAAAACTTGGTATCAAGAGTGATACTAGAGTTATCATCATGGATCTTGGTCACATATACATATATGGGGTCCTTAGCTAGCTAGTATACCTGGATTTTGAGTTTGGTAGCAATCGGGACTCGTTTCGGTATTCCGAGAACCTCTGTTTTAGAGTATTTTGAGATAATGGTCTATCAAATCTTTGAATTGTTGAAATCTAATAATTCTATGTTGTAGGAAATTTAATTCTATGCAACTTTGACTTTTAAAAATACGAATTTGGATTTAAAACGAAGTTTTTATGGCCGAAACAAGTTTTGGCAAAAATCTGGATTTTGCTGCTGTTTGGAAAAACGGTATACCGCCGGTATGCCGGTTTTTGCCCCAGAAACCTTCTGTCTTTAGGCCGGTATACCGCCGGTATGCCGCAGTATACCGCCGGTATGACGTTTTATGCTGTTTTTGTCCGTTTTTGTCCGTTTTGGCCCATTTTTGTCCGCTTTTGATATTTTCTTCGACTGTAATGATTAATTAACATGATAAGATGATCTTGTTCAGTTACATAATGATTGTACATCCTATATAGACTTGATACTAGCACATGTTCAACTATTTTATGAAATGTACTTAGCCTTGATTATTCTTCTCCACATGCCATGATATGTTTTTTGTTAAATTCTTTCTTACAAGCTATGATAATTGTTGCCATGCCTTCTTGCTTACTTGACAGTGACCCATCGTGGTGTACTCTTGAACATGTCTTTTCTTGCTTACATGATAGTGGCTCGTCGTAGCGCACTCTTGTCTTGATATTATCATGTCTTGTTGTGGCTTGTTGTAGTGCATAATCTTGCTTGTCTTGTCCAGTCTTGCATGTCTCATGTCTAGGTTGGATTCTGCGGAATGCCACACCCGGAATCCAACAAAAAAATGTTAAGGACTAAACAACTAGCTTGATTACTTAGATCATTGAGAATTTTCCAGTTACCTGTTGCCCCTTTGATCTTGGCCCTATATATATATACTTGGGATTTGGAGCTATCTGTCATGATGAGCACTCTTCCAGCACACCGTCGAGTGGGGCACCTCTTTAGGATACATGTATCTTACTGTAGTGTGTCTGCTATACTTCTTTTCTTTTTGCTTGGATCATTCAGGTAGTAGCAGGCAGGTGTTGGACTTGGAATTCTCATACTTGTATTTGTTAGTAATTAGGATTGTGACAACCCTAGTTAGCTAAAGTATCAAGCCGTAATCATTGCTTGGCCGTGATTGATAGATGGAGTCCATTCTTGTCTAGTCTAGTCTTGATCCAGTTTATCTTATTGTAGTACTTAGCTTCCTGTCATTCCTTACATGCTATTCTTTCTACTACATGTTCGGCTTCACCATATGCTCACATGTTCCAGTTATCTTACAGGTTCCAGTTACATAACATGCTTACATGTCCCGACTACTTAATATGCTCATATGTCTACTTTATCTTCATGTTCACATGCTTTCTTTTCCTTACATGTACACAGTTTACATTCTGTCACATGTCCTTTACCTTATGCTACATGTTGCTTCACTCATTGTCTTTCCTATTCTCGGAATAAGTGCATTGGTGGCGCACGAGTCTCGATTTGCTTTTACTTATTTTTGTCTCTATTCGTTGCTATGAATTGCATACTGGTTTTAGTTCATAGTTTGGCTTCCTTTGTGGTACTTGCTATTGGGGGTCTGACTCCACTGGTTTTGCATTGACCAGATCTAGTTGAGGAGCCCGAGGATCTTCCGGACCTTCCTCTCGATGGTGACCACCCGGAGCACCAGGGGACTTGAGTGGGTGTTCTTTCTCTTACCCACTCTCTTCTGTACATATTCTTTTGAGGCGTTTAGCCACCGAGCACGTATTTAACTCGTGTATTGGACTTGACATTTGGCCTACGGGCTTAGACATGATGTTATATTTCTAGACTGAAGCTAGAGCTGATCATGTATTACTTAGTCTTGCTAGTTCTTCATTTTGTATTACTAGCTTCATGATCATCTATATATTATGGTTTGGGACGCTTTACTGTCTTATATGCATGATGATCGTATTCTTATACTTTACTTCTTGTTTGAGACTAAGATATCTAGGATCATGTGACCTAGGATTGACTGTTGGTTTGTAGCAGTGACCCCCATCTATATAGCTTATACGTTGTTTCGGAGTACTGGAGTACTTTGGTATACGTAGCTGGCCTTGTCTGTCCCTACTTGCCAGTATTCTGGTTCTGGGGCGTGACATAGGTTTTAGTGGTGGCCCATGCAGGTCTGATTTATCAGATATATGGGGGTTGCTGGTAGTTATCTCAGTCACAATTTCTTCTCCATTGATATCCTTCGTATTACTCTCTACCTTTAATATTTGACCTGATATCTGCTTTGATCGTTGATCCTTCCTGTTCCCTCGACCTGATCCTTGTGTCCTTAAACTTTCAGGGGCACTGTTCCTGGTCCTTCCGATCAGATTATTCATATCCCAGCTATGGCGGGTCAGCTTCCGCCAGTTCTTCCAGTTCGAGAGGAGCATCCTCAGCATTCGGGAGCAGAGTCTAGAGTGGATCGAAGGGCAGAGTCGCCAGTTCCTTCTGTTCAGCCAGCAGTACCTGTTCAGCCAGAGCAACCAGAGGGTGTTGTTCGAGCACTGGTGGATGTTTTGAGTGGTTTTATGGCATCGCAGCAGCGCCAGAGCGATGTTCTCACCCATTCTGTCCAAACGACTTTGGAGAGGGGTGGTGCTCAGGTCTACAATTCTATGAACAGCTTCAGGCATCTCTATCCTCCGTACTTCTATGGTACAGAGGATGCTATTGCGTCTGATGCGTGGCTTCAGGATACTGAGGCCATTCTGGAGGCGACAGGGATTCCGGCTAGGGAGCGTGTGGCAGTTGTCAGATTGCAGCTCTTGGATTTGGCCCGCGACTGGTGGGTGGCTCATGAAGTATCTCTTGTGGCACCGATAGCTTGGGCAGATTTTAGCAAGAGGTTTCAGACTCGCTATTTTGATGCGGTGTCGCGTTATGATCTGCAGCAGAGGTTCATTGGCTTACGACAGATGAGCAGGACCGTCGACGGCTATGTGGCAGAGTTTAGCAGGCTCAGTCGGTTTGCCCCTTCTTTAGTGGCGACCGAGTTGGACCGGGCGAGGAGGTTCCAGCAGGGGCTTCATCTGGAGATCATACAGGCAGTTGAGCAGCATGAGTTCCAGACTTTTAATGCAGTGATGAGGGCGGCGAGGAGGCATGAGTACACCTCGTAGAGGATCGTTGATAGAGTCGGAGGTCAGAAGAGGTCTCACATTCAGAGGGGATCTTCTACCCAGTCGTCAGCACCAGCACCAACAGTTAGAACATTGGAGATTGGATCACCTAGAGGAGCAGTTCCAGCAGCTTCCTTTCAGCAGTCATCTCAGATGCAATCTCAGCAGCAGAGGTCGTCTTCATCTATTGGATGTTCTCATTGCGGGAAGCCTGGGCACGTTCTTTCTGAGTGTCGTATGGCACATGGGTTGTGTTTGGTCTGTGGAGCTTCAGACCATATGATGGGATCTTGTCTACGGAGGGCTAGTTCTTCCTCAGTATATCCAATTCCATCGACAACCCCGATAGTCCAGCAGTATAATGCTCAGGTATCGGTTCAGCATCAGCAGACTCAGAGGCCTTTACGAGTACAGTCCCGGACATTCCAACAACACAGGCCTCAGCAGTATGTACAGGTCCAGGCCCAGAGGCAGCAGGGCCAGCTGCCGGTTAGAGCAGCAGTTTCGAGGCATGGGCAGGCAGAGTTTAGTATGTTAGAACAGGTTTTGGCCGAGGATGGTCATGTGGTAGGTATTATCCTATTCTTCTTCCAGACTTATTTATTTCTTTGGGTTACGCATGTTTGGCGAGTTTCTCATCTCACTCTTCTGTTTTCGTATCTCGAGATACATGATATTTATAATATATCTTGACTACGAAGATATGTCCTGGTAGAGTCATGTCTTAGACTAAGTCATTGGTACCGACTTATTTTGAGAATTGACTTTTATCTAAGTTGTGGAGTCAGTGTAGGCCTGCTCCTACTCAACTGACTCAGGAGACATATTTATTCATATGCCTCCAGCCCTTCTTGATTGTGGTTATGTTACTGCTTACGCATTTACTTATATTACTGTTGTCTTTATCTTACCAACATGCCATGCTTTGTTTTGATTGGCATGACTTTTCAGCTCTTTGGTTTTGTTTTCATGCTTGACTAGATTTAGGAAATTTCGAGGACGAAATTTATTTTTAAGTTGTGGAGAGTTGTGAGACTCGTCTCACAGTATTGGTATTTGTATACGGATACGTATTTTTGCACTGTATTTTGTATTTTCTTGGTTTCCGGAATGCTTTAAATTTTTCTAAAACTATAGGTTTTCTCCTTGATCGGCATACCGCCGGTATACCGGAGTATACCGACGGCATACCGCCCGGACATGTTTTCTACACTTTAGATATTTTTGGTTTCTGATATTTTCATGAATAGTATTTCTGATATTTTCTTGAATAATGTTTTGGATATTTTGATGAATAGTGCTTACATATTTTCGTGAATAGTGTAGATACACTCTATTATTCAATAGATAATTGGTTTTGTTTGTGTCACTCCCCGTTCCCAGAATGCGTATTTTTATACATGTAGAACTCATATTTATCCTATATTTAATTCCTATAAGTTCATGTTAATTACCTGCTCTTTAATTTTCTTGTTAATTAATTACCTGCATTTTATTTCCTGCAATTTTATTTCTGCAATTTATTTCCTGCAATTTTATTTCTGTAATTTATTCCCTGCTTTTAGTCTTGCTTATTTGGTTCGGCCTAGGATGGGTTTCTCGGGTTCATGGTGGATCAAACCCGGCCCATTAGTCTCCCACCTACCACCCTTCCATATTTAAAGCCACTCCCTCCATTCTCTCTCCTCATTTACTTCTTCTCCACCATTACTTCTTCTTCTTTCTCTCATCACTTCTCCACCTACCAGCAGCAGGAGAAGGCAAGTGCAATCTTGCTTCTCCTTCATCCATTTTTATGGATCATTACTCTTCCTCTCATGATCCTGAGAGAGTTTAGTGCTTGGCATTTTTGATTTCTGTGGCTTGTTTTCTCTAGATCTAAGTTGTTACATTTTTTGCTGTTCATGGGTTTTGGTCCACCAACTTAGCGTATTTTCGGAGATAGATAGTTCATGTGGTAGAACTGCTCGTTAGTCACGCACACGTCTGTACGTGTCTGCGTGCATTTTTAGTCACGCACACGTCTATACGTGTCTGCGTGGATTTTTGTTACGCTCACGTCTTTACGTGCGTGCGTGACATTTGCGTGCGTGACTTTTCACGCTCACGCTGTGTTTGTGTGCGTGACTTTTTATGCTCACGCTGTACTTGCGTGCGTGACTTTTCACGCTCACTCTGTGCGCGCGTGTATTTTTAGTCACGCTCACTCTGTGCGTGCGTGTATTTGTAGTCACGCACACGTCTGTACGTGTCTGCGTATATTTTTAGTCACGCACACATCTCTACGTGTCTGCGTAGATTTTGAGTCACGCTCATGTTCTTACATGTTAGCGTGTATTTTTAGTCACGCTAACATTCTCTTGAGCGTGCGTGTATTTTCAGTCACGCACACATCCATGAGCGTGCGTATATTTTTAGTCACGCACATCCTTGCGTGCGTGGATTTCTTGTCACCTTTTCACGCTCACTTGAGTCTGCGTGAATTTTTCTTCACGCTCACATTGTGCATGCCAGCGTGAATTACTTTTTCACGCTCACGTTGTTACACGCTCACTCCTACTAGACTTGGCGTGACTTTTGGCCTTAGCTTAGACTTGTTGGCGTGACTTTCTAACCTGGGTGTTACTATTTGCTCTATAACTTATTCATTTAATGATGGCATGATAATTCTTCTATTATATCCTTACGCCTTTTTGCATGAACTTGATAAATCATGATATGTTAATATTGTTAATACAGATTGTTATGTGGAATGTGTCATGTGTCTTGATTGATCCATGGATACCCAGTATGACTAGAACTTAACTCTGAGGAGTTATAGGCTCGACCCCATGTAATACTAATTGACTTTCATGCCTTATCACCATTGATAATGATTGTAACATTGACTAATAATTGATCATGCGTTCCTAGTTGGAACTAAGAGACTGGCTAGTCATCTTATTGAATTGAATGAATGAGACACGTTCATGTAATGAACTATTGCAATCGATTAGCCGATCCCGAATATTGGCATACGGGCACATGCAGGCTTCAAATTACTTATTTATTTATTTATTTAGTTATTTATTTTCTTACAAAAATAGCATGTCTACTTTATGGTCAAGGCATGATTACTTTGTGGTTAGATTTGATTGTTGCATCACGCTATGTAAGACCTACAACATAGCCGCACGGGTATCGTTGTAGAGTTGTGCATATCGTGCCCCGTACAAAAGTACTCATTTGAATGACCATGATCCACGGTATGGGATTTCGCTTAACATAGAGACTATTAAGTTAAATAAAATAATGATGGCATGGAGAGAATGGATTCCCGAGTTCTTACATGGCAGCCCCCTTGGGACGAGTAGTACCCGACGGGCCGGCTGGTTCCCACAGATACTGTAAACCTGCCACACGGGCAGGGAGCAGTATCTGCTTTTATTATTATTATATATTGTATATTGACGGGCGTCCTGTTAGGACTCATCTAATTCATGCATGGTGCACATGGTTAACTGGATAGACTAGCCTTGCTCGCACATAGTAAGAACTGAGGAATCCCTAATTGCATAATTCCAGGATAACTTTGAACTCACATTAGCAAGCCGTGGTAGTTGATTGGCCGTTCAAGATGATTTGTTTGTGTACTGCACTACTCTATTACCTAACTGGGATGATCAGAATGTCAGGACATGACGGGCCAACTTCTGTCCTTATTTGGTTGGGAGGTTGGTTCGAAGTGTCGTGATGTGATGTGAATCCTAGTGGAAAGCAGAGATCTATTATCATTATATTCTTTTACTTACTGGTTTAGTCCTTCATATCGTCCTTCCTTGTGGTACTTGCTATTAGAGGTCTAACCTCTCTGGTTTTGCATGGCCAGATTTAGAGCCGGTCCCCGAGGATCCAGCTTACTTCCACCTCCAAGATGGTCAATACTAGAGGAATGATCGCAGGAGGACTCGAGTGGGTCCCTTACTTCACCGCTCGTTTTGCTATTTACTTTATACTTAGCCGTTTGGCACCGACATGTTAGTCGGATTGTCTTGCACTTACTTTTACATAATTGTAATTAAGTCAGACTCCAGCTGATAACAATTGTGTATACGTTACTATACCATCTGGCTATGTTTTGTAAAGCCAGATTTCAAGAACATTTTGACTGCGCGTTTGGGATGCCTTACTGCTTTATCTTACATGTTCTCTATTACTGTTTCTTGTTTGAACGATTGAGACAATAGATGTGAAGTGACCATAGTAAGACTTTCATGTAGTATGCACCCCCTCGTCTGGTTAGACAGCATTGATCGTATTATACGGTATTCATCTACCCGTAATACGTAGCTGGCTGAGTCATTCCCCCGCTCTCCAATATTCTAGTTTTGGGGTGTGACAAGGTTTTAGTGGTGGCCCATGCAGGTCTGATTTTAGACTTGTGGGGTGTTTTGATTTATAGGATGTCTCAATCACACATGTTCCCCCTTGATCTCATGATTCGTTATTCTCAACCCTTGCTTGACATTCCGGTATCCTTTGACTTCATTGATCCTTCATGTCCGGTTGTTTGATTGTTCTCTTGTCCCTTTTCTTAGGGGCACTTCGTCCGCATCGGTCAGAGCTGGACAACAGCAGGAGCAGCATGGACAACCTGACCCTGTTGGTCAGCAACAAGGGCCAGTCTCGCCTCAGGAGGCTACCCAGGAAGAAGTGATAGTGGAACCAGCAGCTGGATCGCAGTATCCGGATGTTCCACCACCACCAACAGTTCCACCTACCCAAGTGGACACACCAGCCCTTCTGGAGATCATGAGAGGAATGATGGCTACTCAGCAACATCAGATGTTGGCCCAGCAACGCATGCACACTCAGCTACAAGAGCAGAATGTGCTACTTAACCAAGGATTACAGACGGCATTGGAAAGAGGAGTGAGGACTGATTCAGGAGCATCAGCCAGGTTTTGCAAGTACAACCGCCGCCGTTTCGAGGGCACGGAGGATGCCATCTCAGCAGATGCATGGCTTAAGGATATGGAGGCTATTCTGACAGCAGCTAAGGTACCGGCAGTAGAACGTGTGGATCTAGTGAAGTTATTACTTCAGGATCTCGCACGAGATTGGTGGGAATCAGAGGAAGTGGGCATCAGGCGTCCTGTGGCTTAGGACGATTTCACAGCAAGATTCAAGACTAAGTACTATGGAGTTGTGGCGCAGTTTGAGCTACAACAGAAGTTTATCAACCTCAGGCAGGCTGGCAAGACTGTAGATGCTTATGCAGCGGAGTTCTGCAGATTGAGTAGATTCGCCCCAGAGATGGTAGCAACAGAGCGCCAGAGGGCCATGAGGTTTCAGCAAGGGTTTCATCTTGAGCTCTTACAATTAATAGAGGGGCACAATTTACTAGACTTTTGACGAAGTATTGACGGCGACTCGAAGGCATGAGATCACCATTCAGAGGCTTGCGGTGAGGACTGGGGGTCAGAAGAGGTCCTACAGTCAGATTGAAGGAGGAGGGAGAGCAGCGCCCCGAACAACAGCACCATCCGCTGGCATTCGTATCCACGATGTGGCGACACGAGGATCAGCACCACCCAGGCAGCAGCAACAGCAACAGAGGAAGAACCAGCAACCCCCGACGGGCTGCACTTATTGTGGAAAGATGGGACACACTAGAGATGTGTGTCGGACATTGAATGGACTGTGTCTGATATGTGGAAATCCAGATCATCGGGTTACCACATGTCCCATGAATTCGAGGTCAGGAGGACCAGGGCAACAGTTTCTTGCTCTGCCAGCACCAGGGGCAGGCCAGTATCGAGGGCCAGCGATGGCAGTAAGGCCGTTGGCACAGCGTCCATTAGTACCGCAGGCTCAGATATTTCGGCAGCAGGGACCGCCGATGCAGCAACACCAGCATAGACCACCCCAGCATCATCAAGGAAGGGGTCAGCAACAGCATCAGGTTAGGCCGCAGCATAAAAATCAGCAAGGAGGTCGAGGGCAAGCATTCACTTTGTCCTTGGAAGAGGCATTGGCTCGGGAGATGTTGTGGCAGGTAACATTCTCGTCGCCTCATATCCCGCAGTAGCATTGTTTGATTCGGGAGTATCCCATTCATTTATATCTGCACGATTTGCGACACGACTAGGAATAGAGTTCGAGGCATTGCCAGGGAGGTTGAATATACTCACTGGTAATGGACTCGTAGGAGTTAGTAGAGTTATGTTAGCCTGTAGCGTTGTAGTTTACGGGCATTCCTTACCCGCCCGGTTGATAGAATTTCCTGTTGGAAATTTCGACGTTATCTTAGGCATGGACTGGCTGAAAGACAGTCATGCGACAATAGATTGTCATAGAGGGAGTGTATCTTTTGATATTCCAGGCATGGAGCGGTTCACCTTAGTCAGATCAGAGGCAATTCAGCAAGAGCAGGGAGTAGTAGCGACAATGAAAGAAGTTCAGATTCCGAAGGTAGTTGAAGAATTTCTAGACATATTTTCTGAAGAACTTCCAGGTCTACCACCAGTTAGAGATATTGAGTTCAGTATAGAATTGGCACCAGGAACTAAATCGATATCAGATCGAGTTTATAGAATGGCGGATTCAGAGCAGGCCAAGGTATATCAGCATATAGAGGAACTGAAGAAGAAAAAGTTCATCCAAGCTAGCGTGTCACCATGGGCAGCACCAGTGGTACTTGTGGGAAAGAAGGATGGGTCATCCAGATTGTGCATTGACTACAGGAAGCTTAACGCGGCAACAGTGAAGAACAAGTACCCATTACCCAGGATCGACGACTTATTTGATCAGTTGAGCAAAGCTAGAGTTTTCTCCAAGATAGATCTTCGTTCAGGATACCATCAGGTGAGGGTTCGGAAGGAAGATATTCCTAAGACAGTGTTCAGGTCGAAGTATGGGCATTATGAATTCTTAGTAATGCCGTTTGGTTTGACCAATGCTCCAGCAATATTCATGGATTTGATGAATCGCATCTTTATGCCATACTTAGACCAGTTTGTCGTTGTGTTTCTTGACGACATTCTCGTATACTCTGCTAGTGAAGAGGAGCATGAAGACCACCTCAGAAAAGTGTTGCAGGTTCTGAGAGAGAACCAGTTGTATGCCAAGCTCAGTAAATGTGAGTTTTGGTCGGATCACATTTCATTTTTGGGTCATATCATATCAGGAGCTGGAGTAGCAGTAGATCCCAGGAAGATAGAAGCAGTATAAAGTTGGCCAGTACCTAAGACCGTAGCAGATGTGCGGAGTTTCTTGGGATTGGCAGGATATTATAGAAGGTTTGTGTCAGACTTTGTAAGGCTTTCAGCACCCATGACCCGCTTGACCCGGAAGGATTTACCATTCGTTTGGTCGGTAGATTGTCAGGCATCATTTGAGACTTTGAAGCAGAAGTTGACATCAGCACCTATTCTTACATTGCCAGTTGGACCCGGAGATTTTACAGTATATTGTGACGCGTCAGGTAAAGGACTTGGATGTATCCTTATGCAGCATGGGAAGGTGATAGCGTATGCATCTAGGCAGCTTCGGGACCACGAGAAGAATTACCCAACCCATGATTTGGAATTAGCGGCAGTAGTATTTGCTTTGAAGCTATAGAGGCATTACTTATATGGTGATCGAGTGGATATGTACACAGACCATAAAAGTCTGAAGTACATCTTTACTCAGAAGGAACTAAACATGAGGCAGAGGAGATGGTTGGAGTTGATCAAGGATTATGACGTGGAGCTTCAGTATCACCAAGGCATGGCGAATGTAGTAGCAGACGCTCTTAGCAGGAGAGGCGGCAGATTTATGTTGACAACACAGAGGCATATATTAGAAGACCTTCAGGAGATGGACATCGAAGTTATACTTCCTAGTGATGTAGGAGTTCTAACAAGTCTGCAAGTTCAATCCGACTTGGTAGGCAGAATCAAGGCAGCTCAGGCACAGGACCCAAGGATTCAGAAGCTTAGGGCAGAATGTGAGTCGGGACTCAGGAAGGAGATGAGAATTCATGAAGATGGTACACTTAGGTTTGGATCACGTCTATGTGTGCCTAGTGGAGATATCAGACAGGAGGTTATGGCAGAAGCTTACAGTTCTCAGTATTCTATTCACCCTGGAGGGACCAAGATGTACTAAGATATCAAGCAGCATTTCTGGTGGAACGGAATGAAAAGGGAGATAGCTAGATTTATTTCCTGTTGCTTGGTATGTCAGCAAGTGAAGGCAGAACAACATAGGCCAGCTGGGTTATTACAACCGCTTCCTATTCCGGAATGGAAATGGGAGCATATTACAATAGACTTTGTGACCGGTTTACCGAGATCACCAAGTGGTAAGGACGCTATTTGGGTAATAGTGGACCGACTTACGAAGGTAGCATATTTTCTTCCTTTCAGAGTAGGGCAATCTACAGAAAAGTTGGCAGAGTTATATATGCAACAGATAGTCAGGCAGCATGGAGTCCCTGTCAGTATTGTGTCGGATCGAGATACCCGCTTTACATCATATTTTTTGAAGAGCTTACATCATAGTCTGGGTACCAAGTTAAGATTTAGCACGGCCTACCATCCACAGACGGATGGGCAATCAGAAAGGACGATTCAGACTTTAGAGGATATGTTGCGAGCTTGCACTCTAGATTTTGGAGGGTCTTGGAAGAGCCACCTACACTTGGTCGAGTTCTCATACAACAATAGTTATCAAGCCAGTATCCAGATGGCACCATTTGAAGCATTATATGGTAAGAAGTGCAGGTCACCGCTTGCATGGGATGATATCGGAGAAAGGAAGATGTTAGGCCCAGAAATGATTGTTCAGACGGTTGAAGTGATTAAGGGAATTAGAGAGCGACTTCGAGTTGCGTAGGATCGGCATCGTCATTGGGCGGACCAGCATCGTAGGCCGTTAGAGTTCTCGGTTGGGGACCACGTATTCTTGCGGATCTCACCTACTCGTGGGGTCATTAGATTTGGCGTTCGCTGGAAATTGAGTCCGCGGTACGTGGGCCCATTTGTTATCTTTGATCGGATAGGCGATGTTGCTTATCATTTATCCCTCCCACTTTCATTACGAGAGGTGCATGACATATTTCATATATCTCAATTACGTAGGTATGTATCGGACCCAAGTCATATCCTCGATCATTCTGAGCTGGTTATTGGTACCAACCTGTCTTACGAGGAACAGCCTGTGTCTATTTTGGACCGAAGAGAGAAGATACTCAAGAACCGAACAATTAGTCTTGTCCGTGTTGCTTGGGGTCATCACTCCTTGGGAGAGTCAACGTGGGAACGTGAGGATGATATCCGATCACGGTATCCACACTTATTTGACTCACAAGGTATATCTTTTTCTGTATACCTTGATTGTCCTGATTCTTCATGCTTATCACCTTATGGATAGAATTGCTTGATATCGTAGATTGATGGATTTACATATATATTACTTGCTATGGACATTGTAAAAAGATTGCTTGACTGAATTGCTTGTACTTAGATTGGTTTAGCCCCGATGCTCTATCTTGCTTGAATTTGAAATTCCGAGGACGGAATTTTTCCAAGGTGGGTAGAGATGTCACTCCCCGTTCCCAGAAAGCGTATTTTTATACATGTAGAACTCATATTTATCCTATATTTAATTCCTATAAGTTCATGTTAATTACCTGCTCTTTAATTTTCATGTTAATTAATTACCTGCATTTTATTTCCTGTAATTTTATTTCAGTAATTTATTTCCTACAATTTTATTTCTGCAATTTATTTCCTGCTGTTATTTTCTGCTTTTAGTCTTGCTTATTTGGTTCGGCCTAGGATGGGTTTCTCGGGTTCATGGTGGATCAAACCCGGCCTATTAGTCTCCCACCTACCACCCTTCCATATTTAAAGCCACCCCCTCCATTCTCTCTCCTCATTTACTTCTTCTCCACCATTACTTCTTCTTTTTCCTCTCATCACTTCTCCACCTACCTGCAGCAGGAGAAGGCAAGTGCAATCTTGCTTCTCCTTCATCCATTTTTATGGATCATTAATCTTCCTCTCATGATCCTGAGAGAGTTTAGTGCTTGGCATTTTTGATTTCTGTGCCTTGTTTTCTCTAGATCTAAGTTGTTACATTTTTGGCTGTTCATGGGTTTTGGTCCACCAACTTAGCGTATTTTCGGAGATAGATAGTTCATGTGGTAGAACTGCTCGTTAGTCACGCACACGTCTGTACGTGTCTGCGTGTATTTTTAGTCACGCACACGTCTATACGTGTCTGCGTGGATTTTTGTTACGCTCACGTCTTTACGTGCGTGCGTGACATTTGCGTGCGTGACTTTTCACGCTCACGCTGTGTTTGTGTGCGTGACTTTTCATGCTCACGCTGTACTTGCGTGCGTGACTTTTCACGCTCACTCTGTGCGCACGTGTATTTTTAGTCACGCTCACTCTGTACGTGCATGTATTTTTAGTCACGCACACGTCTGTACGTGTCTGCGTGTATTTTTAGTCATGCACACGTCTCTACGTGTCTGCATGGATTTTGAGTCACGCTCATGTTCTTACATGTTAGCGTGTATTTTTAGTCACGCTAACGTTCTCTTGAGCGTGCGTGTATTTTCAGTCACGCACACATCCATGAGCGTGCGTGTATTTTTAGTCACGCACATCCTTGCGAGCGTGGATTTCTTGTCACCTTTTCACGCTCACTTGAGTCTGCATGAATTTTCCTTCACGCTCACATTGTGCATGCCAGCGTGAATTACTTTTTCACGCTCACGTTGTTACACGCTCACTCCTACTAGACTTGGCGTGACTTTTGGCCTTAGCTTAGACTTGTTGGCGTGACTTTCTATCCTGGGTGTTACTATTTGCTCTATAACTTATTCATTTAATGATGGCATGATAATTCTTCTATTATATCCTTACGCCTTTTTGCATGAACTTGATAAATCATGATATGTTAATATTGTTAATACAGATTGTTATGTGGAATGTGTCATGTGTCTTGATTGATCCATGGATACCCAGTATGACTAGAACTTAACTCTGAGGAGTTATAGGCTCGACCCCATGTAATACTAATTGACTTTCATGCCTTGTCACCATTGATAATGATTGTGACATTGACTAATAATTGATCATGCGTTCCTAGTTGGAACTAAGAGACTGGCTAGTCATCTTATTGAATTGAATGAATGAGACACGTTCATGTAATGAACTATTGCAATCGATTAGCCGATCTCGAATATTGGCATACGGGCACATGCAGGCTTCAAATTATTTATTTATTTATTTATTTAGTTATTTATTTTCTTACAAAAACAGTATGTGTACGTTATGGTCAAGGCATGATTACTCCGTGGTTAGATTTGATTGTTGCATCACGCTATGTAAGACCTACAACATAGCCACACGGGTATCGTTGTAGAGTTGCGCATATCGTGCCCCGTACAAAAGTACTCATTTGAATGACCATAATCCACGGTATAGGATTTTGCTTAACATAGAGACTATTAAGTTAAATAAAATAATGATGGCATTGAGAGAATGGATTCCCGAGTTCTTATATGGCAGCCCCCTTGGGACGAGTAGTACCCGACGGGCCGACTGGTTTCCACAGATACTGTAAACCTGCCACACGGGCAGGGAGCAGTATCTGCTTTTATTATTATTGTATATTATATATTGTCGGGCGTCCTGCTAGGACTCGTCTAATTCATACATGACGCAAATGGTTAACTGGATAGACTAGCCTTGCTCGCACATAGTAAGAACTGAGGAATCCCTAATTGCATAATTCCAGGATAACTTGGAACTCACATTAGCAAGCCGTGGTAGTTGATTGGCCGTTCAAGATGATTTGTTTGTGTACTGCACTACTCTGTTACCTAACTGGGATGATCAGAATGTCAGGACATGACGGGCCAACTTCTGTCCTTGTTTGGTTGGAAGGTTGGTTCGAAGTGTCGTGATGTGATGTGAATCCTAGTAGAAAACAGAGATCTATTATCATTATATTCTTTTACTTACTGGTTTAGTCCTTCATATCCTCCTTTCTTGTGGTACTTGCTATTAGAGGTCTAACCTCTCTGGTTTTGCATGGCCAGATTTAGAGCCGATCCCCGAGGATCCAGCTTACTTCTACCTCCAAGATGGTCAATACTAGAGGAATGATCGCAGAAGGACTCGAGTGGGTCCCTTACTTCACCGCTCGTTTTGCTATTTACTTTATACTTAGCCATTTGGCACCGACATGTTAGTCGGATTATCTTGCACTTACTTTTACATAATTATAATTAAGTCAGACTGCAGCTGATAACAATTGTGTATACGTTACTATACCATCTGGCTATGTTTTGTAAAGCCAGATTTTAAGAACATTTTGACCGAGCGTTTGGGACGCCTTACTGCTTTATCTTACATGTTCTCTATTACTGTTTCTTGTTTGAACGATTGAGACAATAGATGTGAAGTGACCATAGTAAGACTTTCATGTAGTATGCACCCCTTCGTCTGGTTAGACAGCATTGATCGTATTATACGGTATTCATCTACCCGTAATACGTAGCTGGCTGAGTCATTCCCCCGCTCTCCAGTATTCTGGTTCTGGGGCGTGACAGTTTGAATGGCTATGATTGACCTAGACTTTCACATGGATCATGATCCAACGGCTAAGATTAATTCTCCCTTCTATATATACCATTTCACTTTCTCTCTCCTCTCTCTTTTCATTCTTTTCACTCTCTTCTCATTTCTTCTTCCCTTCTCTCCCCCTTGGAGCTTGCCAACAGCTTGGCCTTGAGGCCTAGAGTGTGGTTTCGTACCCCTCTTGGTGGTGGAGTAGAAGATTAGGCTTGGAGCTTAACCTAAGCAAGTACATCTTGCCAAATTCTTGAACAATAGTAATCTATTGTCATTGTTGTTTTCCTTGGTATTAAATGCTTAGAATTTTCCTAAACTCATTTTTGTTAAATGTGTTTTCCTGATGATTCTCGTATATGTACATGTTTCCAAAAATTCAATTAAGCAAGATTTGATTTTCTGTTAAAACCCAATAGTGACTTATTGGAAAACTTGGTATCAAGAGTGATACTAGAGTTATCATCATGGATCTTGGTCATATATACATATATGGGGTCCTTAGCTAGCTAGTATACTTGGATTTTGAGTTTGGTGGCAATCGGGACTCGTTTCGGTGTTCCGAGAACCTCTGTTTTGGAGTATTTTAAGATAATGGTCTATCAAATCTTTAAATTTTTGAAATCTAATAATTTCATATTGTAGGAAATTCAATTCTATGCAATTTTGACTTTTAAAAATCCGAATTTCGATTTAAAACGAAGTTTTTATGGCCGAAACAAGTTTTGGCAAAAATATGAATTTTGCTGCTGTTTGGAAAAATGGTATACCACCGGTATGTCGGTTTTTGCCCCAGAAACCTTCTGTCTTTAGGCCGGTATGCCGCAGTATACCGCCGGTATGCCGTTTTATGCTATTTTTGTCCGTTTTTTGCCCGTTTTGGCCCATTTTTGTCCGCTTTTGATATTTTCTTCGACTGTAATGATTACTTAACATGATAAGATGATCTTACTCAGTTAGATAATGATTGTACACCCTATATAGACTTGATACTAGCAGATGTTCAATCATTTTATGAAATGTACTTAGCCTTGATTATTCTTCTCCACATGCCATGATATGTCTTTTGTTAGATTCTTTCTTACAAGCTAAGATAATTGTTGCCATACCTTCTTGCTTACTTGACAGTGACCCATCGTGGTGTACTCTTGAACATGCCTTTTCTTGCTTACATGATAGTGGCCTGTCATGGCGCACTCTTGATTCTAGTACATGTCTTGCTCCGTGATAGTGGCTCGTCGTAGCGCACTTTTGTCTTGATATTGTCATGTCTTGTTGTGGCTTGTTGTAGTGCACAATCTTGCTTGTCTTGTCCAGTGTTGCATGTCTCATGTCTAGGATGGATTCTGCGAAATGCTACACCCGGAATCCAACAAGAAAATGTTAAGGACTAAACAACTAGCTTGATTACTTAGATCATTGAGAATTTTCCAGTTACCTATTGCTCCTTTGATCTTGGCCCTATATATATATATATATACACTTGGGATTTGAAGCTATCTGTCATGATGAGCACTCTTCCAGCACACCGTCTAGTGGGGTACCTCTTTAGGATACATGTATCTTACTGCAGTGTGTCTGCTATACTTCTTTTCTTTTTTGTTTTGATCATTCAGGTAGTAGCAGGCAGGTGCTGGACTTGGAATTCTCATACTTGCATTTATTAGTAATTAGGATTGTGACAACCCTAGTTAGCTAAAGTATCAAGCCGTAATCATTGCTTGGCCGTGATTGATAGATGGAGTCCATTCTTGTCTAGTCTAGTCTTGCTCCAGTTTATCGTATTGTAGTAATTAGCTTCCTGTCATTCCTTACATGCTATTCTTCCTACTACATGTTCGGCTTCACCATATGCTCACATGTTCCAGTTATCTTACAGGTTCCAGTTACATAACATGCTTACATGTTCCGACTACTTAACATGCTCACATGTCTACTTTATCTTTCATGTTCACATGCTTTATTTTCCTTACATGTACATAGTTTACATTCTGTCACATGTCCTTTACCTTATGCTACATGTTGCTTCACTCATTGTCTTTCCTATTCTCGGGATAAGTGTATTGGTAGCGCACGAGTCTCGATTTGCTTTTACTTATTTTTGTCTCTATCTGTTGCTATGAATTGCATGCTGGTTTTAGTTCATAGTTTGGCTTCCTTTGTGGTACTTGCTATTGGGGGTCTGACCCCACTGGTTTTGCATTGACCAGATCTAGTTAAGGAGCCCGAGGATCTTCCGGACCTTCCTCTCGATGGTGACCACCCGGAGCACCAGGGGACTTGAGTGGGTGTTCTTTCTCTTACCCACTCTCTTCTGTACATATTCTTTTGAGGCGTTTAGCCACCGTGCACATGTTTAGCTCGTGTTTTGGACTTGACATTTGGCCTACGGGCTTAGACATGATGTTATATTTCTAGACTGCAGCTAGAGCTGATCATGTATTACTTAGTCTTGCTAGTTCTTCATTTTGTATTACTAGCTTCATGATCATCTATATATTATGGTTTGGGACGCTTTACTGTCTTATATGCATGATGATCGTATTATTGTACTTTACTTCTTGTCTGAGACTGAGATATCTAGGATCATGTGACCTAGGATTGACTGTTGGTTTGTAGCAGTGACCCCCATCTATACAGCTTATGCGTTATTTCGGAGTACTGGAGTACTTTGATATACGTAGCTGGCCTTGTCTGTCCCTACTTGTCAGTATTCTGGTTCTGGGGTGTGACAGACACAATTAGAGATTTCAACTAGCATAGTTAGCTTGGCAACCCTGGATTCTGAGTCGAACTTCTCGAATGTAGGATTTCGAGGACGAGTCTAAATCCGATCTCGAAGTCTTCATCCCTTCAAGTCCAGTCCATTTTGAGGCAAGTATATTTTGTGTTAGTTTACAGTTATTTAATAATCGCTTTACTGTAAGTTTAAACCACGATGCAACACGAAAATCTCTATGAGAGCACTGACTGATTGACTGTTGGGTACTGGGGGAATAGTGCAATGTTTATGACCACATCCAACTGATAACTTAGAACTGTATTAGCTTACCCCTCTCTCACACGGGGATAAGCCATATCGTATCAATAGGATACTACTGTACAACCCAAGCCGGTCATATTCATTGCCTATTCAAATCACACTATTTAACTGCTAGAAAACTGTTTATTTCAAATTGTTTAAAAGTGCATGATTCTATTATTATTTTAACTGTTGAAATTAGCATGAATTGTACTTTGCTCCCTCCTGACTGGAGATACATTTTTAGGGGATATTGAGGATGCTGAGCTGTTAATCAACAGCTATTACGACCCGGTTCTGTACCCCGTGGTGCTGCCAGAGTCCCCTTTGGAGGACGCAGGGACTGAGGCCGATGAGCCAAATGCTTAGCTAGATTTTCTTTCCCAGTTTTGTTGTTTTTAAAAAAAATTCTGTTTATTTGAATTCAGTATTTATTTCAGTACTTTTAAATTCCAGTTGTATTTATTTCAAATGTTTAATAAAGTTTTCAATTCCCGAATATTGAGTTTTGACAAATATAGATGTTGTTGTTGTGGTTACCTGCTAATGGAACAGCTTACTGCCGCCGTCTCAACAACGGTGCAGGCTGGGCATGATCCGGTTCGACCCAATTATTTGCGATCGGGTCGTGACACCTGCCGTGACCGAGCCTGCGGCCAGACAAAGTGAAGTCGAACCAGAGGTACCTGAGCTTATGCCTGCGGCACCGAGAAGTTTCAACTTCGACGTGTCAAAATTCACAAAGAGCTTCCCTACTTCCTTTTGTGGTACTGAAGACCCTTCGTTGGCGATCGATTGGCTGGAGGAGTTAGAAGACTGGTTCGAGCTTCTGGGTGTCGATGAGTCCAAGAAAGTCGTATGCGCTCAACTTCTACTCCGATTGAACGCGCACGACTGGTGGGCCGTACAAAAGTGAGCAATCAGACGCGACAACGAGACAGCGACAATATCTTGGGCCACCTTCCGAGAGGCGTTCGAGATCGAGTACCTTTCTGAAGCCATTCGACAAGAGAAGGAGAATGAATTTATGCAGCTAAGACAAGGGAATATGACGGTGCGGCAGTACGCAGCAGAGTTCAACAAGTTAGCCAAGTTTGCTGGAGAATTCCTACCCTCCCTGGCGAGTCATGCTCGACGGTTCGAAGTGGGCCTACGGCCATCTATTTACGCCCATGTGTCTGTTCCAAAATACCAAACGATGGAGGAGTCTCTCAACTACGCCCTCCGCTTTAAAAGCCAATACCCTCCAGGTGCTGCCGGCGCTGTACATATATACAATCACAAATGCCCTAGCCACGTGGGAGGAAACAATATGACCAAGCGTCCAAACAATGGGCAACAAGGCAGGTATCAAGGGCATTATTCATGGCCTTACTGCATCCGTTGTCGCCGGTCCGGTCACACTATCGTCGATTGCCGGATACTAGATGATGGATACTGGAACTGTGGCAAGAAGGGCCACAATCATGCTGAATGTTCGACCAGGCCGAACCCAAAGGTGCCCCAACAGCACCGTCCAATGGCGCCCCAACAGCACCGTCCAATGGCACCCCAACAGCACCGTCCAGGAAATCAAGTTCCAGCGCCCCGAGCCCATCAACCCGTACCGCAAAATGGCCAAGACCGTCGCCCCAATGCCCAGGGCCGCGTCTACGCCATGACTCGAGATGAAGTGCATGCATCAGATACGGTCGTGACAGGTATACTAAATTTCAATAATGTGCCTGTTCGTGTACTATTTGATTCAGGCGCTTCGTATAGTTTTATATCGACGGACTTTGCCGCCGAGCACAAATTTCCTGTAATATCATTAGATCTCGACCTTAGCGTAAGCACACCTTCGGGCACACCAATACTTACAAACTTAGCCTGTGCGGACGGGATTATCTGTATCGGCGGTCAAAAGATCGGTCTTGACGTGATATTTCTAGATATGAAGGACTTTGACATCATTCTGGGAATGGATTGGCTCGGGCCATGCAACGCAACCATAGACTGCGCCGAAAAGACGGTCACCTTCCGCATACCAAGAGTGCCTGAATTCTGCTTTTCATGTGGTGAGGCATCGTCGACCTGCATATTGATCTCGGCGATTTCCGTTCGAAGGATACTGCATTCTGGGTGCGAAGGCTATTTGGCTTCCGTTCGAGACATGCGAGAGGATGGTGCAAACGCGGGTCAGACCGACGTTATGGCAGAATTCCCCGATGTGTTCCCGGACGAGCTACCCGGCATGCCCCCCGACCGAGAAATCGAGTTCAGCATCGATACATTCTTCGATACCAGACCGATTTCCAAGGCCCCGTACAGAATGGCTCCCGCCGAGCTGAAGGAACTCAAGGTCCAGTCACAAGAGTTACTCGACAGAGGATTTATTTGGCCTAGTGTTTCACCGTAGGGAGCGCCCGTGTTGTTCGTGAAGAAGAAGGATGGGTCCATGCGTCTGTGCGTCGATTACCGAGAGATGAACAAGGCCACCATCCGGAACAAGTACCTATTGCCCCGCATAGACGACTTATTCGATCAACTACAAGGCGCCTCGATATTTTCGAAGATTGATCTCCACTCGGGCTATCATCAACTCATGATCAAGTCAGACGACGTGCAAAAGTCAGCCTTTCGCACTCGGTACGGCCACTACGAGTTCCTGGTGATGCCATTCAACCTGACGAACGCCCCTGCCGCCTTCATGGATCTAATGAATCGGGTATTTCGACCCTTTCTTGATAAATTTGTGGTAGTCTTTATTGATGATATTCTCGTCTACTCAAAGGACAGGGCGCAGCATGCAGAACATCTACGGGCCGTGCTCCAGACACTTCGAGAGAATGAGTTATATGCAAAGCGGAGTAAGTGCGAATTTTGGCTAAGCAGCGTATCCTTTCTCGGTCATATTATTTCGTCCGAAGGCATTGCAGTCGATCCGAAAAAAGTAGAAGCTGTTTCTGATTGGAAGCGGCATGCGTCTGCTAGTGAGATTCGAACCTTTCTTGGTTTGGCGGGATACTATCGTCGCTTCGTGAAAGACTTCGCGAAGATTGTATCGCCATTGACTCGCCTCACTCAAAAGGGCGTCGTATATGAGTGGTCGGATGACTGTGAAGCTTCATTCCAGGAGCTAAAATAGCGACTAATTTTGGCACCCATACTCGCACTTCCGGATGGGCCAGAGGGTTTTCAGATATCACTACAACAAAAAACCCTTTTAATGACGGCTAAAAAGCGTCATTAATGACGAACCATGACGCTTTTTTTCCACAGCAACCGTCATAAAAACGGGTGTTATAAATGTTTTTTAAAAGCGTCATAAAATAACCGTCATGAATAGTTTCTATAAAAGCGTTATGAATAGTTAATATATAGTGCACAATTCAGAACAATTTTAAAACGTCATGAATAGATAATATGTATAGGCTCAATGTAGCACATTTATAACACTTTATACTATTCAAATTAGCACATTTATAATGCTCTATACTGCACAGTATATATTACATTCCAAAAACTTAACATTATATATCACCATCTTTATTACATTTCTCAAAATAGAGTATATATCAACATCTTCATTACATTCTCAAAATAGAATATCCAAATACATATATACATTTACAACTACCAAAATTGTCTACATCAAAACTTGGCCACATTAAAACTGTCCACAGAACATGTAGCAAAACCCTGAAAAAGATAAAAACAAGGTTCAATATACTTTGTAATATAATGTAAAAATTGCAAGAAACGAAGGACTTGTACACATTTTTCAAACTTTAAAAGGAGAAGAGGACCTGCAAATTAACAAAGAGAGGCATATTAACAAAATACTTAGTTTATAACAAGCAACAACAACATTCGAATATCATAAACAAAACAAAAAAGAATTAGCGTAATCAAAGAAATATTGCTTGCAAATGAACTGTTGTACTGCACTAGTATTACGTACCTGAACAATCGCAATATGCAAGAGAGTTCTACGCAGTCCGACAACCACACTGGCAAAACTCGAACAGAAGAGTACAATTTTTTTGCCCTTTGTTTAAAAATGAGCCACTAGTATATTGGAATCTGATACTCTGATACTTGGATCTGAATTCATTGAAACTGCCAATAATAAAACTTATTGGGAGGGTTCAACTAGTAGAGACACCTCCTTTTTGAACCTTGATTACAATATATTGTCGAGCATATGTTGTTTGTGCCCATCTATCCATTTGATCACAGGCTACTGTTTTCATTTCATGGTATCAACCAGATCGTACAATTAGAAAGTTAGATTTGTTCAGTACTTTTGGTGGGAAGTCTACATTTTCAAAAGTTGACATGCTATTTGTCCTGTCCAGCATATGTTGAGTAAAGTTTGTTTTTATACCAAACTCTTAAACTGTCTGTTGGTCTATTGGTGATGCTCTCTGATCTATATAAGAGAATATGGAGATGTTTATTAGCTACAGAAAGTACTGATCATGCCCAACTGCCTGATCTTGGCTGCATCATTAGGTTAATTGTCAAAATGATCCATAGCTCAGGCAATTGTGATGGAAGAGGACCATATAAATTAATATGACACAGACGATGATCATCATCATCATCATCATCTCTAAGTCTTAGGCATATCTGTATATTTGAAACATAGTTTACATACCTGTTATCCCAGTCTCATCCATAGGCACATTAAAGCAAGTCTTCGAGATGAGACAAAATCTGTCAAGGGACCTAAATTCTCATTAATAGATTGAACAGATATTAGTCTAGGCTACCTGTATCCATGGCCACGCATCAAATTCCTGAGGAAAGAGTTTATAGTGTATGAATGTTTGAGTGCATCCAATACGGACAAATACATTGTTGGTGCACAGATTTCGGTGGATGAGAAAACTCAGAAAGGATGCAAAATTAAGAGGTTTTTGTTATTTCTTAGGACCATATATAGAAAGATTAGAGAAAGATCACGTGGAACTAAATCATTTCCCACTATGAAGCATGACATGTATGAATCACGTAGTCTCCAACATTCCATGGCTACTGTCAGTGTATGGAAGTTTGAGGTGATCCAATTTGGACAAACACATTATTGGTGCTCAGATTAGCTTGATAAAAAAATCAGCCAGGGTATTAAAGTGTTAAAAGTTGATATTCAGGATATATTAGTGATAATTAACCTAAAATATACCATGATAGAAAGAATTGGAGAATAAAAAATAAGTATAACTGTACCAATATCCACCTGTTTAGAAGTTCACTTGTACACACCTAAAGATGAAAGCTTAATTCATGTACCAAATGCTTACATCAGGAACAGAGCTAGCACAAAGCTGCACATAAGGAAAATCAACTGAGATGCCATTGACATTGAAGCGCATTAAAGGAACCTTGAGTGACACAGTGAATGTCTGATACTTCTGGTCTGCTTTGAAGCATACTACGCAGGACAATGAAAAAGTCCTCCTGCATAATGTATTAAAAATTTATACAATGAACTCCTCAATTTGAAATGTAGCTAGAAGCTCAAGGAAAGAAACCCACTTCCAAAGTTGCAAAGTAAGGACCAACACATAAAGCATCTATATCAGAGTCCGATCAATAAACCTGAAGATAAAAGGGAAGAAGTTTAGTTTGGAATCCATAAATCACAACTTCTATATCAGTAATAGCAAATCATACTAAGAACTAAAGTAGCAAACAGACAAAGTTGCAATTGTAGAAAAGTATAATTTAATACAATAAACTGATGTAAAATATATCGTAGTTGACTAGTTGGGAAGCATTACAACTGCATCATAAACTAAAAGTTTGTTCTGGGTTCATATCGTAAATTTAATATACAAGCTAGGACTGATAATCTAAGAACAAATTTCAGGTTCATAATGAAGTTTGGTCTAGTTCCAGCTGCTTACTCCAAGACCATATCAACCGTAAGCCAAAATTGTCACAGTTATGCTTGAAATCTGTTCCTTCGGAAGATGGCGTTGCCAAGCAACCTTTCTTACCCATTCCAAGATGATCTGCAAGAAAATAATACATTTATTATAAGACCACGTTTCCTAGCATAATAGGGCAGTACATAACCCAGAGTTACCATTTCAAGTTACCATAACCCAGAGTTACCATTTCAAGTTACCATCACTGTTAGTTAAGGCTCTCCTTATCATAACCCAGAGTTACCATTTCAAGTAACATGCATATCATTTTCCGTTTTGGAACCCAGAAAAGTGGAACACTTAACATTCAGGAACAATAAATCTAATGATCCTACCACTCCAGGGAAAGAAAAGAAGAAATACTAAGTCCTAAGCTAAACTCCAAACATGTATAGTTGTAATCTAAATTAAATGATACTTGCATAAAAATGCAAAACTGGACTCTCCAAAATTTAGTACAGAAAAGAAACTTTTCCAACACCAACTATCAGAAAAGCAACAGAAGCATAATACCATCACCTTCATAACAGCATCATCATCTAGGTCTTCGAGGTCGTTAGGGGTCTTGTGGTCGATCCATTCCTTGGAGTTAGGGCGGAGGTTGGGGTCATCCAAAGGGACGAAGGCCGAGGGATTGAAGGCGACGAGTTGATCGAGTCCCCACCTTCTCGGTTCACACGACACCTGACATGGCCGAACTTTTGGGGGAATAGTAGCAAAAACCCTAAAAATTAGAATAAAGAGAGAGAGAGAGAGAGAGAGAGAGAGAGAGAGTTTACCAAGCGGTGTGACTCATCGTCGAGCCAGAGAGGAGCCACAGAGCTCGAGATGAGAGAGAGGGGAGGGGAAATCGTTTGCAAAATGAAAAAATTAGTGGTACAGTGACCAGAAGGAGTCGAAGTAGTGGTGCAGCGACCGAAAGGTCGGCAGGATGGTTGCTCCCGGCTCCTCGGCGTCGAGGAGGAGGCGTTTGTTGAGCAGATCGTGGTGCGAACCCTAATTCTGAGCATGGGAGCGGAGGAAGAGGAAGAGGAGGAGGAGAGGGGAAATGGAAGGAAAAGAACTCTTAACATTAATAAGTTTGCAAAATATTACAAGTTTGCCACCGCTCTAAAATATTAATAACGCTTTGTTTTATAAACGTTATAAAAAGCCCAGAATTAGCCCAAACCGTCATAGAAAAAAGGTATTTTTCAACTTAATAACGCTTATGTATCAGCCGTCATTAAAACTCCTTGTCGAGCGTCATTAAAAAGGTTTTTTGTTATAGTGTATTCAGTGATGCTTCAGGCCAGGGCTTGGGATGTGTGCTCATGCAGCGAAACAAAGTGATATCCTTCGCCTCTAGACAGTTAAAGCCGCACGAGAAGAACTATCCTACGTACGACCTGAAGTTAGCGACGATTGTGTTCGCGTTTAAAATTGTGGCATCACTATCTATATGGCGTGGCATGCGCAATCTATACCGACCACAAGAGCCTCAAGTATCTCTTCACCCAGAAGGAATTGAACTTGCGACAGAGGTGCTGGCTCGAACTGATCAAAGACTATGACTTGACGATTGACTACACTCCGAGCAAAGAAAATGTGGTGGCGGATGCTCTGAGTCAAAAATATCTTGCCTCGCTATCCATCAACCGCAGACTACTACAAGATCTAGAAGAAACGGGCATCGATCTCCGGGTTCGATTCAGGGATGTACGGTTGGCGCAGCTGCAGTTAGAGCCGAGTTTGCTCGAAAAGATCATGGCCGCTCAGAAGGATGATCCGTACCTGAAGAAAATGCGCGAGCGGATTTCGACAGGTAGTGCGACCAACTTTGCGAAAGACAAGACCGGCGTGCTGAGATTGAATGGCCGAGTATGTGTTCCAGATGATTCAGAACTACGAAAGGAGATAATGCCGGAGGCGCATTATGCGAAATATACCTTGCATCCAGGCAGTACCAAGATGTATAAGGACCTCCGCACGACCTTCTGGTGGCACGAGATGAAGAGAGATGTGGCACTCTTCGTGTCGCAATGTATGGCCTGTCAGCAGGTGAAAGCTGAGCATCAGCGACCGGGCAGGGAGATGCAGAACCTCGCTATTCCCGAGTGGAAGTGGGATCACGTCACTATAGATTTTATTGTGGAATGACGCCATCTGGGTCATCGTCGATCGATTAACCAAGTCAGCACACTTTATCGCCATCAAAGTTACTTGGAGCGTTGATCGCCTGGCGCAGATTTATCTTGACGAGATAGTACGGCTGCACGGAGTTCCAGTATCCATCGTCTCTGATCGGGATTCACGGTTCATGTCGCGATTCTGGAGTAGCCTTCAGTCGGCGCTGGGTACCAAGTTGCAGTTCAGCTCAGCTTACCATCCTCAGACCGACGGCCAAACGGAGCGCGTTAATCAAATACTCGAAGACATGCTACGGCTCTGCGCAATTGACTTCAAATCAAGTTGGGACGTCCACCTACCGCTGGCAGAATTTGCATACAATAATAGCTACTAATCCAGCATCCAAATGGCGCCATATGAAGCTTTGTACGGCCGGAAGTGCAGATCGCCCATTTGCTGGGATGAAGTCGGGGAACGGCAGATACTCGGCCCGGAGCTGGTGGAACAGACTGTGGAAAAGGTCAAGCTAATTCGGGAAAGACTGAAGATTGCACAGAGTCGGCAAAAAAGCTACGCCAACACCCATCGAAGACCGCTTGAGTTCCTGGTGGGCGATCATGTGTTCTTGAAGGTGTCGCCCATGCGAGGAGTTACTCGGTTCAGCACGAAGGGGAAGCTGAGTCCGAGATTCGTTGGACCGTTCGAAATACTCGAGCGGGTCGCCCCAGTAGCCTATAGAATTGCCCTACCGTCGGTGCTCGAAGGTGTGCACAATGTCTTTTACGTCTCTCAACTGCGGAAGTATGTGCACGACCCTAGCCACGTGGTGGACTTTGGCCAGCTGGAGCTAAATTCCGACTTATCCTACATTGAAGAGCCAGTTCAAATCTTAGAACGCAAAGATAAGCTGCTTCGAAGTCGAGTGATCCCTCTTGTTTGCGTACTCTGGAGGAACCATGCGGCGGAAGAGTCGACATGGGAACTCGAGTCAGAGATGAAAGAAAATTTTTCTTCATTATTTTTATAGAGGTAGGTTCTGTTCTTAAGTTTCGAGGTTGAAACTTTTTCTTTATTGGTTATGGTGTAGTGCCCCGTCCCTACATCGTGCCCCGTTCTCCGTCCACGGGGTGCGCGAGAAAGGAACACTGTCGCTATCGACTCGGTCGGGACCGATAGGTCGGAATCGATCGAATCGATCGAATGGGAACGGTTGAATTAAGATCCATTCCACGCTATGGAATGGCATCTTTGGAACCAAGTCCCATATTCTGCGGGTAGCGCCTTGAGGATTGACTCTGCGGTTGAGTCGGGAGAGACCTCCCGTTGCTCTATTTTTTACGTCGCTTGCGTTGGTTTTGGCTATGGTTTTCTGAATGCGTTTTCGTGAATGTTTTCGATGTTTTTTCTGGCTTACGTTTCGAACTCACATTTTCTATCGAACTTCTTGCCTAATACAGTGTTCTAATCGGTTGCTTGTGCGATTTCAGGTGATCGGGTAGGCGACGTCTAGCATGGCCAACCAGTCTCTCGCCTCAAGCAAATACTCAAGGTGAGTGGCTGACCTCCTTCATCTCGACCCTCTATTTTAAAAATGAGAACTTGGGTAATGGTAATGAAATGGAATGATTCGCTTGGAAAACACAAGTCCTATGTTTGAGTAGAGAAAAGATGAATTGTGTAGAAAAGAGATAGAATTATTTTAGGCCTGCAAAACAACTAAATGAATCGATTACATAACAAGCCCCAACGGTACCCCAAATATACCTTGTTAACCTATCAAGGTCATGGACAACTTGTCGACAAGGGCGATGGTTTCTTCGAGCGGCAACCCGGGGCCACGGGACCGACTCGGCCTAGAAAGAAACAGGTTATAGCCGAGCTGGGTATGAAGCAACCGGTAAGACGGGGACTTGCATCGGAGCTCGCTACTTGCGTTACAAGGGTCCCGTATTACCAGGCTATGTCCAGGATGGCTAGTTAATGCCAGTGACCTCCACCTCAAACACTTGATATAAATTATTATTCAACTAACAGGGAAGGTGATGGTAAGTTTTATGTTGCACGGCACACTTTGTCGAGGGAAATTCTGGTGTAACTTACTTGGGTTATGTTTCGTTAAATGCTTCGTATGAAATTACCTAGGATGGTTAGAAAGATCACGAAAAGTAAGTTGTGTAAATGTTTATCTAAACTCTTGAACCAAATGAGAGCCTGAAAACTAATTAGCCACTCGCCAGTACATGTTGATTGTACTGATCCTCGCTCTCTCTACAGGTACGATAAATCAGGAGAAGCGTGCCTCATGAAGGGAGGCTACGCTCGTGTGTTTTGAAGCTTCGTCCTTACGGTCGAAGTTTGGATCCAATCTCTTTTGAAGACTCCGCTGTCGAAGGCCAAGAAGACAGATGGAGCGACTTCCCGTTATCCCAGATGGTTTTGTAATGCTGGTTGTAATCAAGGGATGAAATGTATGAAATGGCTATCTCGTCGACGTTTATTTTATAATGGAGTCAGTTTGTAAAAAGTCTGCGAGGCGCCTTTGTATCGAGTCTGTAAAATGATGTTCATTATCAATAAAGCTTAAATTTCCTTCTCTATAATGTTTGTTCAATTTACTCGCGCATTCTCTTGTTGTTGTGTTTCGGATAACCTTATGACTATGCCTTGTGCGAGCGCAACTTAGGCTTGCACGACATCACGCCCGAGGGACGACTATCGATTCTACGAAATTGGGGCGTGACAAAAAAGGACTAAAAATCGGTAAAAATAACAAAAAAAAAGCTACAAAAACGACAAAAATCGCTTAAAACGACAAAAATTGACTAAAAACGACAAAAAGGACAAAAATTAGGTAAAAACGACAAAAAATAATCAAAAAGTGACAAAAAGACAAAAAATGGGTAAAAACGATAAAAAAAATCGCTTAAAACGATAAAAAATTGGTAAAAATGACGAAAAAAACGATACAAACGACAAAAAAATAATCAAAAAGTGACAAAAAAAGACAAAAAATGGGTAAAAACGACAAAAATCACTTAAAACGACAAAAAACTGGTAAAAACGACAAAAAATGCGATAAAAACGACAAAAAAAAGAAAAAATGTTCAAAACTAATCAAAATTGATCAAAAAAAAAGAAAAAATTTAGACAATTTTTTTTTGCCCGGGAAAAAAAAATACCCACATATTCTCAAGGGATAGAATTCCCATGTTTTGTGGGTAAACTATTTACCCGGATATTTATAATTCTCGGAAATAAATTTTTTATAAGCCAAACAAACGTGGTAATAGATTCCCATCTAAAATTTTTTCGGGAATAAAAAGAAAATACCGCGTACCAAACGCCCCCTTAAAGAGAATTTGCTCATGATTGGAACTACCATGTCCAGAGAATTTGCTCATGATAGTACCTGTTTTCCTATTTAATACCCTAAACTACTCAAAAACTTGATATCATGAACTATTAAACATTTTCCACTTTAAATCTAAAAAAAGGAGTTATTTGTATTTACTCTCCCCCCACCCCACCCACCCAACCACCCCCCCCCCCCCCACAAATTAAAGTGCAAACAAATTCTCCTTACACTACAAGAAAAAAGCTTTTATTGACGGTGATTCCACGTCAAGAAATGGGTGTCTTGACGGTTGCGGATCCGTCAAGTAGGCCGGAGTCAAGAAAAGGGCCCCCCCTTTCTTGACGGTTGCTAAAAGGGCTTTTTTTGACGGTTATTGGTCGTCATATGAAGTACTTTTTTTGACTGTTTTTAGCCGTCAAGATTGCAGTTTTTAGAAATCGTCAATGTAGACAAAAACTTTTTTGACTCCGACCTAGATGACTGTTATTAGCCGTCAAGAAAAGTATTTATTCACATGCTATTATGCAGCATGATTTGAATTAAAATTGACGTTTGACAACAGTCAAGAGAAGCTATCCAAAGTACCGTCAAAGGAAGCTTGCCAAAATTTCATCAAGAATTGTATATAATATTAATCAAACACACATAATATCAATCCGAAAGCTACACACATCAAATTACTATAAAAACCAAATTTGTTATTAACAAACTGTATTGTTCATACAATAAAAACTTTCAATACACATCCCACCACATGTATTCTTCACTTGTCCAACCACAACATAATCCAACCACATCGTACTTTTAGATTTGTGTTTTTGCATTTAAAGACCCCTTGTTAAAAAAATTTTTACATTTTTATTTTTGCTCAGTTTGCACTCATGCCGATAACAGCCTTTAAAATATGTCTAAAAGTACGATTTTACCCCCTTCCCCCACTCTCTCCCCCCTCTCTCTCCGGTGGTGGGGACGGTGTCACGCCCCAGAACCAGAATACTGGAGAGCGGGGGACAGACACAGCCAGCTACGTACATTGAAGTAATTCTCACCTCGCAATACGGTCACGGCTGTCTAGATGCATGAGGGTTTACTACAAGCCATCAGTCTCTTAAGGTCAATAACAAGCCTAGTGTCTCAATCTCCAGCAACAAGTAGATATAACAAGATGGCAGATCATCAGGCATACAAGGTAAGGCGTCCCATACATTATATATTGTCACTTCCCGTCCAAGAATGCATATTTTTATACAATAATGTGTATTTTTATACGTGTACAACTCATATATATTTATCTAGTATTTATCATGTATTATCCTGTATTTAAATTCCTTTAATTTTATGATTTATTTATTGTCTGCATTTTATTTCCTGCAATTTTATTCCTGCAATTTATTTCTGCACTTTATTTTCTGCTTTTAACCTCTCTGCTTGCTTTCGGGTTGGCCTTGGTTGAACCCGACCCAATAACCCCACCTACCACCCTTTCCTGTTTAAAGCTTCTATCTCATTCTCTCTCCTCATAACTTTCATTCTTCACCATTACTTCTTCTTCTTCTTCTCATCACTTCTCCACCTACCAGCAGTAGCAGCAGGCAAGTGCAATCTTGCTTCTTGCTTCCACTTGGAGAACCATTTTTATGGTTCATTTGTCTTCCCCTTGAGATTCTAAGAGAGTTTACTACTTAGCAATTTTGATTTCTTTGGCTCGTTTTCTTCCTGATCTAAGTTGTGGTATTCGGTTGACCATGGGTTTGATCTCCCAACTTGGCGTGTATTCTCGGTTGTCCATGGGTTCTGAACCATGAGAACTTCATTTCTGGCTTGGGACGAAGGTTCCTGAGTCACGCACACGTTCTTACGTGTCTGCGTATATTTTTAGTCGCGCACACGTTCTTACGTGTCTGCGTGTATTTTTAGTCACGCACACGTTCTTACGTGTCTGTGTGTATTTTTAGTCACGCTCACGTTATTACGTGTCTGCGTGAATTTTAGTCACGCACACGTCTTTACGTGTCTGCATGAATTTTAGTCACGCACACGTCTTTACGTGTCTGCGTGAATTTTGAGTCACGCTCACGTTCTTACATGAGTGCGTGAATTTTTAGTTACGCACACGTTCTTACGTGCGTGCGTGAATTCTTAGTCACGCACACGTTCTTATGTGTCAGCGTGAATTTTTAGTCACGCTCACACCTTTACGTGCCAGCATGACATTTGAGTTACGCACCATCTTTGCATGCGTGCGCGAAGTTCTTACCACTTTTTACGCTCCCTTTTCACGCTCCCTTTTCACGCGCCCTTTTCACGCTCACGTTATGAGTGCATGCATCACTTTTCACGCTCACGCTGTGCGTGCGTGAATTTCCCTTGCGTGAATTACTTTTCACGCTCACTCCTACCTACTTGTTGGCGTGATTTTTGGCCTTAAGCCTAGACTTGTTGGCGTGACTTTTGGCCTTAGCATAGACTTGTTGGCGTGACTTCCTGACCTGGGTGTTTTTATTTGTTCTATAACTTATTCATTTAATGATGGCATGCTAATTCTTCTATTATATCCTTACGCCTTTTGGAATGAACTTGATAAAATCATGATATGTTAATATTATTAATACAGATTGTTATATGGAATCCGCCTTGTGTCTTGATTGGTTTATGGATACCCAGTATGACTAGAACTTAACTCTGAGGAGTTATAGGCTCGACCCCATGTAATACTAATTGACTTTCATGCGTTGTCACCATTAATAATGATTGTGACATTGACTAATAATTGATCATGCGTTCCTAGTTGGAACTAAGAGACTGGCTAGTCATTTTATTGAATTGAATGAATGAGACACGTTCATGTAATGAACTATCGCAATCGATTAGCCGATCCCGAATATTGGCATACAGGCATATGCAGGCTTCAAATTATTTATTTATTTATTTAGTTATTTATTTATCTTACAAAAACAGCATGTGTACTTTATGGTCAAGGCATGATTACTTCGTGGTTAGACTTGATTGGTGCATTACGCTATGTAAGACCTACAACATAGCCGCACGGGTATCGTTGTAGAGTTGTGCATATCGTACCCCGTACAAAAGTACTCATTTGAATGACCATGACCCACGACATGGGACTTCACTCAACGTAGAGACTATTAAGTTAAATAAAATAATGATTGCATGGAGAGAATGGATTCTCGAGTTCTTCCATGGCAGCCCTCTTGGGACTAGTAGTGCCCGACAGGCCGGCTGGTTCCCACAGATATTGTAAATCTGTCACACGAGCAGGGAACGGTATCTGCTTATATTATTATTATACATGCTATATTAACGGCGGGCGTCCCGCTGGGACTCGTCTAATTACATGATTGGCGCAATTGATTGATTGGATAGACTAGCCTTGCTCGCACATAGTAAGAACTGAGGAATCTTTATTGCATAATTCCAGGATAACTTGGGACTCACAATAGCAAGCCGTAGTAGTTGATTGGCCGTTCAAGATAATTTGTTTGTGTACTGTACCTACTCTGTTGCCTAACTGAGATGATCAGAATGTCAGGACATGACGGGCCAACTTCTGTCCTTGTTTGGTTGGGAGGTTGGTTCGAAGTGTCGTGATGTTATGTGAATCCTAGTAGAGAGCGGAGATCTATTATTATATTCTCTTACTTACTGGTTTAATCCCTCATATCGTGCTCCCTTGTGGTACTTGCTATTAGAGGTCTAACCTCTCTGGTTTTGCATGGCCAGATTTAGAGCCAGTTCTCGAGGACTCAGCTTACTTCTACCTCCAAGATGGTCAATACTAGAGGAATGATCGCAGGAGGACTCGAGTGGGTTCCTTACTTCACCGCTCGTTTTGTTATTTACTTTATACTTAGCCGTTTGGCACCGACATGTTAGTCGGATTGTCTTGCACTTACTTTTACATGATTGTAATTAAGTCAGACTGCAGCTGATAACAATTGTGTATATGTTACTATACCATCTTGCTATGTTTTGTAAAGCCAGATCTCAAGAACATTTTGACTAAGCGTTTGGGACGCCTTACTGCTTTTTCTTACATGTTCTCTATTTTTGCGTCTTGTTTGAATGATTGAGACAATAGATATGAAGTGACCATAGTAAGACTTTCATGTAGTATGCAACCCCTCGTCTGGTTAGACAGCATTGATCGTATTATACGGTATTCATCTACCCGTAATACGTAGCTGGCTGAGTCATTCCCCCGCTCTCCAGTATTCTGGTTCTGGGGCGTGACAAGATTTTAGTGGTGGCCCATGCAGGTCTGATTTCAGACTTGTGGGGTGTTTTGATTTATAGGATGTCTCAATCACACATGTTCCCCCTTGATCTCATGATTCGTTACTCTCGACTCTAGCTTGACATTCCGGTATCCTTTGACTTCATTGATCTTTTCGGTCCGGTTGTTTGATTGTTCTCTTGTCCCTTTTCTTAGGGGCACTTCGTCCGCATCGGTCAGAGCTGGACAACAGCAGGGGCAACATGGGCAACCTGACCTTGTTGGTCAGCAACAAGGGCCAGTCTCACCTCAGGAGGCTACCCAGGAAGAAGTGATAGTGGAAGCAGCAGCTGGATCGCAGTATCCGGATGTTCCACCACCACCAACAGTTCCACCTACCCAAGTGGATACACCAGCCCTTCTGGAGATCATGAGAGGAATGATGGCTACTCAGCAACATCAGATGTTGGCCCAGCAGCGCGTGCACACTCAGCTACAAGAGCAGAATGTATTGCTCAACCAAGGATTGCAGACGGCTTTGGAAAGAGGAGTGAGGACTGATTCAGGAGCATCAGCCAGGTTTTGCAAGTACAACCCCCGCCGTTTCGAGGGCACGGAGGATGCCATCTCAACAGATGCATGGCTTAAGGATATTGAGGCTATTCTGACAGCAGCTAAGGTACCGGCAGAAGAACGTGTGGATCTAGTGAAGTTGTTACTTAATGATCTCGCACGTGATTGGTAGAAATCAGAGGAAGTGGGCATCAGACGTCCTGTGGCTTGGGACGATTTTACTGCAAGATTCAAGACCAAGTACTATAGATTTGTGGCACAGTTTGAGCTACAACAGAAGTTCATCAACCTCAGGCAGGCCGGCAAGACTGTAGATGCTTATGCAGCGGAGTTCTGCAGATTGAGTAGATTCTCCCCAGAGATGGTAGCAACAGAGCACCAGAGGGCCATGAGGTTTCAGCAAGGGTTTCATCTTGAACTCTTGCAATTGATAGAGGGGCACAATTACCAAACTTTTGACGAAGTATTGACGGCAACTCGAAGGCATGAGATCACCATTCAGAGGCTTGCGGTGAGGACTGGGGGTCAGAAGAGATCCCACAGTCAGATTGAAGGAGGAGGGGGAGCAGCGCCCCGAACAACAGCACCATCCACTGGCATTCGTATCCACGATGTGGCGATACGAGGACCAGCACTACCACCCATGCAGCAGCAACAGCATCAGAGGAAGAACCAGCAACCCCCGGCGGGCTGTACATATTGTGGGAAGACGGTGCACACTAGAGATGTGTGTCGGACATTGAATGGACTGTGTCTGATATGTGGAAATCCAGATCATCGGGTTACCACATGTCCCATAAATTCGAGGACAGGAGGACCAGGGCAGCAGTTTCCTACTCTGCCAGCACCAGGGGCAGGCCAGTATCGAGGACCAGCAGTGGCAGTAAGGCCATTGGCGCAGCGTCCGTTAATGCCACAGGCTCAGATATTTCGGCAGCAGGGGCCGCCGATGCAGCAACACCAGCATAGACCACCCCAGCATCATCAAGGAAGGGGCCAGCAGCAGCAACAGGCTAGGCCGCAGCATGGAAATCAGCAAGAAGGTCGAGGGCAAGCAGTCACTCTGTCCTTGGAGGAGGCATTGGCATCGGGAGATGTTGTGGCAGGTAATATTCTCGTCGCCTTATATCCCGCAGTAGCATTGTTTGATTCGGGAGCATCCCATTTATTTATATCTGCACAATTTGCGACACGGCTAGGAATGGAGTTCGAGGCATTACCAGGGAGGTTGAATATACTTACTGGTAATGGGCTCGTAGGAGTCAGTAGAGTTATTTTAGCATGTAGCGTTGTAGTTTACGGGCATTCCTTACCCGCCCGGTTGATAGAATTTCTTGTTGGAAATTTCGACGTTATCTTAGGCATGGACTGGCTGAAAGACAGTCATGCGACAATAGATTGTCGTAGAGGGAGTGTATCTTTTGATATTCTAGGCATGGAGCGGTTCACCTTAGTCAGATCAGAGGCAACTCAGCAAGAACAGGGAGTAGTAACGGCAATGTAAGAAGTTCAGATTCCGAAGGTAGTTGAAGAATTTCTAGATGTATTTCCCGAAGAACTCCCAGGTCTACCACCGGTTAGAGATGTTGAGTTCAGTATCGAATTGGCACCAGGAACTAAACCGATATCAGATCGAGTTTACAGAATGGCAGATTCAGAGCAGGCCAAGGTATACCAGCATATAGAGGAACTGAAGGAGAAGAAGTTCATCCAAGCTAGCGTGTCACCATGGGCAGCACCAGTGGTACTTGTGGGGAAGAAGGATGGGTCATCCAGATTGTGCATTGACTACAGGAAGCTTAACTCGACAACAGTGAAGAACAAGTACCCATTACCCAGGATCGACGACTTATTTGATCAGTTGAGAAAAGCTAGAGTTTTCTCCAAGATAGATCTTCGTTCAGGGTACCATCAGGTGAGGATTCGGAAGGAAGATATTCTCAAGACAGCGTTCAGGTCGAAGTATGGGCATTATGAATTCTTAGTAATGCCGTTTGGTTTGACCAATGCTCCAGCAATATTCATGGATTTGATGAATCGCATCTTTATGCCATACTTAGATCAGTTTTTCGTGGTATTTCTTGACGACATTCTCGTATACTCTGCTAGTGAAGAGGAGCATGAAGACCACCTCAGGAAAGTATTACAGGTTCTGAGAGAGAACCAGTTGTATGCCAAGCTCAGTAAGTGTAAATTTTGGTCGGATCACATTTCATTTTTGGGTCATATCATATCAGGAGCTGGAGTAGCAGTAGATCCCAAGAAGATAGAAGCAGTAGAAAGTTGGCCAGTACCCAAGACCGTAGCAGATGTACGGAGCTTCTTGGGATTGGCAGGATATTACAGAAGGTTTGTGTCAGACTTTGCAAGGCTTTCAGCACCCATGACCCGCTTGACCCGGAAGGATATACCATTCGTTTGGTCGACAGAATGTCAGGCATCATTCGAGACTTTGAAGCAGAAGTTAATATCAGCATCTATTCTTACATTGCCAGTTAGACCCAGAGGTTTTACAGTATATTGTGATGCGTCAGGTAAAGGACTTGGATGTGTCCTTATGCAGCATGGGAAGGTGATAACATATGCATCTAGGCAGCTTCGGGACCACGAGAAGAATTACCCAACTCATGATTTGGAGTTAGCGGCAGTAGTATTTGCTTTGAAGCTATGGAGGCATTACTTATATGGTGACCGAGTGGACATATACACAGACCATAAAAGTCTGAAGTACATCTTTACTCAGAAGGAGCTGAACATGAGGCAGAGAAGATGGTTGGAGTTGATCAAGGATTATGACGTGGAGCTTCAGTATCATCCAGGCAAGGCGAATGTAGTAGCAGACGCTCTTAGCAGGAGAGGCGACATATTTATGTTGACAACACAGAGGCATATCTTAGAAGACCTTCAAGAGATGGGCATCAAAGTTATACTTCCTAGTGATGTAGGAGTTCTAACAAGTTTACAAGTTCAATCCGACTTGGTAGGCAGGATCAAGGCAGCTCAGGCACAAGACCCAAGGATTCAGAAGCTTAGGGCAGAATGTGAGTCAGGACTCAGAAAGGAGATGAGAATCCATGAAGATGGTACACTTAGGTTTGGATTACGTCTATGTGTACCTAGTGGAGATATCAGACAGGAGGTTATGGCCGAAGCTCACAGTTCTCAGTATTCTATTCATCCTGGAGGGACCAAGATGTACCAAGATATCAAGCAGCATTTCTGGTGGAATGGGATGAAGAGGGAGATAGCTAGATTTGTTTCCCGTTGCTTGGTCTGTCAGCAAGTGAAGACAGAACAGCAGAGGCCAGCTGGGCTATTACAACCGCTTTCTATCCCGGAATAAAAATGGGAGCATATTACAATGGACTTTGTGACCGGGTTACCGAGATCACCAAGTGGTAAGGACGCTATTTGGGTAATAGTGGACCGACTTACGAAGGTAGCACATTTTCTTCCTTTCAGAGTAGGGCAATCTACAGAAAAGTTGGCAGAGTTGTATATGCAACAGATAGTCAGGCAGCATGGAGTCCCTGTCAGTATTGTGTCGGATCGAGATACCCGCTTTACCTCACATTTCTGGAAGAGCTTACATCATAGTCTGGGTACCAAGTTAAGGTTTAGCACGGCCTACCATCCGCAGACGGATGGGCAATCAGAAAGAACGATTCAGACTTTAGAAGACATGTTGCGAGCTTGCACTTTAAATTTTGGAGGGTCTTGGGAGAGTCACATGCACTTAGTCGAGTTCTCATACAACAATAGTTATCAAGCCAGTATCCAGATGGCGCCATTCGAAGCACTGTATGGTAAGAAGTGCAGGTCACCGCTTGCATGGGATGATATCGGGGAGAGGAAGATGTTAGGACCAGAAATGATTATTCAGACGGTTGAAGTGGTTAAGGGAATTAGAGAGCGACTTCGAGTTGCGCAGGACCGGCATCGTCATTGGGCGGACCAGCATCGTAGGCCGTTAGAGTTCTCTGTTGGGGACCACGTATTCTTGCAGTTCTCACCTACTCGTGGGGTCATTAGATTTGGCGTTCGCGGGAAATTGAGTCCGCGGTACGTGGGCCCATTTGTTATCCTTGATCGGATAGGCGATGTTGCTTATCGTTTATCCCTCCTACCTTCGTTACGAGAGGTGCATGACGTGTTTCATGTATCTCAATTACGTAGGTATGTATCGGACCCAAGCCATGACTTCGATCATTCGGAGCTGGTTGTTGGTACCAGCCTGTCTTACGAGGAACTGCCTGTGTCCATTTTGGACCGAAGAGAGAAGATACTCAAGAACCGAACAATTAGTCTTGTCCGTGTTGCTTGGGGTCATCACTCCTTGGGAGAGTCAACGTGGGAAAGTGAGGATGATATCCGATCACGGTATCCACACATGTTTGACTCACAAGGTATATCTCTTTCTGTGTACCTTGATTGTCTTGATTCTTCATGCTTGTCACCTTATGGGTAGAGCTACTTGATATCATGGATTGATGAATTTACATATATAGTACTTGCTTTTTGATATGGTAAAATGATTGCTTGCTCATTAGAATTGCTTGTATTAGTTTAGATCCGATATTTCTACCTGCTTGGATTTGAAATTCCGGGGACAAAATTTTTCTAAGGTGGATAGAGATGTCACTCCCCGTTCCAAGAATGCGTATTTTTATACAAGAATGCGTATTTTTATACATGTATAACTCATATATATTTATCTAGTATTTATCATGTATTATCTTGTATTTAAATTCCTTTAATTTCATGATTTATTTATTGTCTGTATTTTATTTCCTGCAATTTTATTCCTGCAATTTATTTCTATACTTTATTTTCTGCTTTTAACCTCTCTGCTTGCTTTCGGGTTGGCCTTGGTTGAACCCGACCCAATAACCCCACCTATCACCCTTCCCTATTTAAAGCTTCCATCTCATTCTCTCTCCTCATAACTTTCATTCTTCACCATTACTTCTTCTTCCTCCTCTCATCACTTCTCCACCTACCAGCAGTAGCAGCAGGCAAGTGCAATCTTGCTTCCACTTGGAGAACCATTTTTATGGTTCATTTGTCTTCCCCTTGAGATTCTAAGAGAGTTTACTACTTAGCAATTTTGATTTCTTTGGCTCGTTTTCTTCCAGATCTAAGTTGTGGTATTCGGTTGACCATGGGTTTGATCTCCCAACTTGGCGTGTATTCTCGGTTGTCCATGGGTTCTGAACCATGGAAACTTCATTTCTGGCTTGGGACGAAGGTTCCTGAGTCACGCACACGTTCTGACGTATCTGCGTGTATTTTTAGTCACGCACACGTTCTTACGTGTCTGCGTGTATTTTTAGTCACGCGCACGTTCTTACGTGTCTGCGTGTATTTTTAGTCACGCTCACGTTATTACGTGTCTGCGTGAATTTTAGTCACGCACACGACTTTACGTGTCTGCGTGAATTTTAGTCACGCACACGTCTTTACGTGTCTGCATGAATTTTGAGTCACGCTCACGTTCTTACATGAGTGCGTGAATTTTTAGTCACGCACACGTTCTTACGTGCGTGCGTGAATTCTTAGTCACGTACACGTTCTTGCGTGTCAGCGTGAATTTTTAGTCACGCTCACACCTTTACGTGCCAGCGTGACATTTGAGTTACGCACCATCTTTGCATGCGTGCGTGAATTTCTTACCACTTTTCATGCTCCCTTTTCACGCTCCCTTTTTACGCGCCCTTTTCATGCTCACGTTATGAGTGCGTGCATCACTTTTCACGCTCACGCTGTGCGTGCGTGAATTTCCCTTGCGTGAATTACTTTTCACGCTCACTCCAACCTACTTGTTGGCGTGATTTTTGGCCTTAAGCCTAGACTTGTTGGCGTGGCTTTTGGCCTTAGCATAGACTTGTTGGCGTGACTTCCTGACCTGGGTGTTTTTATTTGTTCTATAACTTATTCATTTAATGATGGCATGATAATTCTTCTATTATATCCTTACGCCTTTTGGAATGAACTTGATAAAATCATGATATGTTAATATTATTAATACAGATTGTTATGTGGAATGTGCCTTGTGTCTTGATTGGTTTATGGATACCCAGTATGACTAGAACTTAACTCTGAGGAGTTATAGGCTCGACCCCATGTAATACTAATTGACTTTCATGTCTTGTCACCATTGATAATGATTGTGACATTGACTAATAATTGATCATGCGTTCCTAGTTGGAACTAAGAGACTGGCTAGTCGGCTTATTGAATTGAAAGAATAAGACACGTTCATGTAATGAACTATCGCAATCGATTAGCCGATCCCGAATATTGGCATACAGGCACATGCAGGCTTCAAATTATTTATTTATTTATTTAGTTATTTATTTATCTTACAAAAACAGCATGTGTACTTTATGGTCAAGGCATGATTACTCCGTGGTTACACTTGATTGTTGCATTACGCTATGTATGACCTACAACATAGCCGCACGGGTATCGTTGTAGAGTTGCGCATATCGTACCCCGTACAAAAGTACTCATTTGAATGACCATGACCCACGGCATGGGACTTCACTCAACGTAGAGACTATTAAGTTAAATAAAATAATGATTGCATGGAGAGAATGGATTCCCGAGTTCTTACATGGCAGCCCTCTTGGGACTAGTAGTGCCCGACAGGCCGGCTGGTTCCCACAGATACTGTAAATCTGTCACACGGGCAGGGAACGGTATCTGCTTATATTATTATTGTACATGCTATATTAACGGTGGGCGTCCCGCTGGGACTCGTCTAATTACATGATTGGCGCAATTGATTGATTGGATAGACTAGCCTTGCTCGCACATAGTAAGAACTAAGGAATCTTTATTGTATAATTCCAGGATAACTTGGGACTCACAATAGCAAGCCGTAGTAGTTGATTGGCCGTTCAAGATGATTTGTTTGTGTACTGTACCTACTCTGTTGCCTAACTGAGATGATCAGAATGTCAGGACATGACGGGCCAACTTCTGTCCTTGTTTGGTTGGGAGGTTGGTTCGAAGTGTCGTGATGTTATGTGAATCCTAGTAGAGAGCAGAGATCTATTATTATATTCCCTTACTTACTGGTTTAATCCCTCATATCTTGCTCCCTTGTGGTACTTGCTATTAGAGGTCTAACCTATCTGGTTTTGCATGGCCAGATTTAGAGCCAGTTCTCGAGGACTCAGCTTACTTCTACCTCTAAGATGGTCAATACTAGAGAAATGATCGCAGGAGGACTCGAGTGGGTTCCTTACTTCACCGCTCGTTTTGTTATTTACTTTATACTTAGCCGTTTGGCACCGACATGTTAGTCGGATTGTCTTGCACTTACTTTTACATGATTGTAATTAAGTCAGACTGCAGCTGATAACAATTGTGTATATGTTACTATACCATCTGGCTATGTTTTGTAAAGCCAGATCTCAAGAATATTTTGACTAAGCGTTTGGGACGCCTTACTGCTTTATCTTACATGTTCTCTATTTTTGCTTCTTGTTTGAATGATTGAGACAATAGATGTGAAGTGACCATAGTAAGACTTTCATGTAGTATGCACCCCCTCGTCTGGTTAGACAGCATTGATCGTATTATACGGTATTCATCTACCCGTAATACGTAGCTGGCTGAGTCATTCCCCCGCTCTCCAGTATTCTGGTTCTGGGGCGTGACATATATTCAGATGATCATGAAGCTAGTCATACAAAATGCGAAGACTAGCAAGAGTTCAAGTCATACATGATCAACCCTAGGATTTGTCAATCATGCTACAGCCCGTAGGCAGACAGTAAGTAAAGTTGCAAACGAGCTAACACTTGCTCGGCGGCTAAACGTCTCAAAAGAATATTTTTACAAGGGAGTGGGAGAGCAAAATAAAATTCACTCGTTGCCGGGATTCCTTCTAGTGTTCACCATCTGGCAGAAAAGTTGGAAGATCCTTGGTAGCTGCTCCAAAATCTGGCCATACCAAACCAGCTGGGTCAGACCCCAGAAAGAGCAAGTGCCACAAAGGAGGCTTCACTTAAGAACTAAAATCAGCATGTCAACACATAAATCATAGGTGAAATAACATAAGACATGAGTTAAAGAAAACAGGATGATAAACGATAAGATAACTAGGGGACTATTTCGGTACCCAAGTTACAACCCGTAAACCAAACAAGGATCGGGGTTGTAACCCTTCACCTGAACAGAACTTAGCCTCGAACCAATTATCGATAAGGTAAAGCATAAACAAGCATGTTCGGAGATATCCATGCACTGGATCTAGGCAAGACTAACAAGATAGGACTCCATCCATCATTCACGGCCAAGCAAAGAGTACGACTTGATACTTAACTAACTAGGGTTATCACAAGCTTAGTTACTAGCAAGATGCAATAAGGTACGCCTACGGCCACAAGCCCTGCAGACTATCCAGGTTATCCAGACGCAAGGTTCAAGCTTAGAGTTATCATGCCTTGTTAGGTGACTTGGATGCAACACATGACAGTATGCATAGTAATCGTTTTATGTAGTGCCCCACATAGCAGTGAGCTGGAAATGTGCCCTACTCGTCGGCAGGCTACAAGTCCGTCAAGGAAGGTGCCCAGATAACGGGATTGCTTGTAGCCGGAATACCTCTCTATATGCTCTACTCGATCAATCTAGTCATTAACCTAGTCAGATTCAGTATGAATCCCTGACCGTGGTAACCAGGGATACATATCTTAGACATGATGCGAGACAAGACTGGTTGCTTATACAAGCATATTCAATACAATCACCCACGGTGTCAAGAAGTCACTTAGCATGTCAGGTTAGCCGTCACAACAGCGTATCAAGGTTATCATGTCGGGTTGCTTATCAAGATTACTTATCAAGGCAAGGGTGCGTCACAATGGACCACCATCAAGAATTATCATGTCAAATTACTTGTCAAGAGTGCACCACGGCGGGTCACTAATCATGCAATTCCATCACTAAGCCTTGTTCCGATTAACATTCATAAATAATGTAATGCTCACATCGGATCCATGTCGAGTTTACATCAAAAGGCGTAAGGATATAAAATGGATGCAAAAATCAGGCTGCGCTCAAGTCAGGCTGTGCTCAAGTCAGGCTGCGCTCAAGTCAGCGTATGCAAGACATACGTCTCCAAAAGGCAGCGCATGGACTCCATATGACTCCTCTTCAAGGCAGCGTATGTACTCCATACGACTCCTCATCAAGGCAGCATATGTACTCCATACGACTCCTCATCAAGGCAGCGTATGAGTCAGACTGCGCTCACATTACCAAAAG
Source organism: Iris pallida (assembly GCA_029216955.1). Lineage (NCBI taxonomy): Eukaryota > Viridiplantae > Streptophyta > Magnoliopsida > Asparagales > Iridaceae > Iris > Iris pallida. The sequence goes on along the minus strand of JANAVB010004400.1, from coordinate 38,016 downwards.
GCAGCGTATGAGTCAGACTGCGCTTACGTCACCAAATGGCAGCGTATGAGTCAGACTGTGCTCACGTCACCAAAAGGCAGCGTATGAGTCAGACTGCGCTCACGTCACCAAAATGCAGCGTAGGAGTCAGACTGTGCTCACGTCACCAAAAGGCAGCGTATGAGTCAGACTGCGCTCACGTCACCAAAAGGCAGCGTATGAGTCAGACTGTGCTCATGTCACCAAAAGGCAGCGTATGAGTCAAACTCCGCTCACGTCACCAAAAGGCAGCATATGAGTCAGACTGCGCTCACGTCACCAAAAGGCAGCGTATGAGTCAGACTGCACTGTGCTAAAGAGCGCGCGCAACTCAGTGGCGCAAGCTAAAAAGCTTGCGCACACTGCTCACTGTCTTCTCCAAATCAGCAAGAACTCCATGGTTTGAACCCAAAGCTTCAAAAGTCCATAACTTGGTCAAAACAAGTCCAAATCCAACTTTTCAAAGGTCAAAATTGGGTAGAATAAAATTCTCTACAACATGGAACCATCAAAACTTGAAAACAAAGAGTTTGATAGATCAAAACTACCAAAATCCGAAAATAACTAATTTCTAGATCTACAAAAATTAAAGCCTCAAAATGGAAAATGACAAGTTCTAATGTGTCTTAGAAACATGAGGAGAAGCTAATAGAACAATAAAAATGGGCTCTCTTGTGGAAGCAAGTTGCACTTGCCTAAGGGGTGTTCTTGGTTGGTGGTGGGTTTAATGGAGAAGGAAAAAGAGTTAATGAGAAAGTGGAGGAGAGAGAAAAGTTAGGTGGGTTATAAAGGGGGATGGTGGTGGGTTTAACATGATGAACTAAAGAATAAACTAAGCCATCCCAAAATAAACCAAGTTAAACAATTACATGCTATGATGAACCTAATCAAGATTAAACTGAAATTAGCTAGGCATGCAGGAAAATAAAATACATGTCAGGATTTCGTATACGTATACTGGAAATACGTAGAACGAAAAACGGGGGTGACAACTCTACCCACCTTAAAATAATTTTGTCCTCGGAATTTTATCAAGAGGCTAGAGATGTCGAGCAAGTTATATCAATTGCAGACAATATAGGACTAGCAGTCAATCAAGCAATCATTCATGCAAGCAAGGAACTTAAGCATAAGGCATAAGAAAGACATTATACCTTACGAGTCAAACAGGTCGGGATATCGCGATCGGTTATCATCCTCACGCTCCCACGTTGACTCACCCAAAGAGTGATGACCCCAAGCAACACGGACTAACTTGATAGTCTTGTTCTTGAGTATCTTCTCCCTCCGGTCCAATATGGATACGGGTCTTTCCTCATACGAAAGGTTGTTGCAACAACCAATTCCGAATGTTCAAGAACGTGACTCGGATCCGGGATATACCGTTGTAATTGGGATACATGGAAGACATCATGCACCTCACGTAACGACGGTAGAAGAGCGAGACGATATGACACATCACCTACTCGCTCAAGGATATCAAACGGCCCTATATACCTAGGACTGAGCTTTCCCCGTACGCCGAATCGAATGACGCTACGGGTAGGCGAGATCCTAAGGAATACGTGGTCACCGACAGAAAATTCAAAGGGACGCCGATGAGAATCGGCCCAATAACGCTGGCGATCTTGGGCAACTTGAAGATGATCTCTGACTTGTCTGACCACCTCAATAGTCCGCATCACCATCTCTGGTCCAAGCATTTGCCTCTCACCGATATCATCCCAAGCTAAAGGAGATCTGCACTTCCTGCCGTACAAGGCCTCGAAAGGTGCCATCTGGATACTAGCCTGGAAACTGTTGTTATAGGAGAACTCCACGAGATGCAAGTGATCTTCCCACGAACCACCGAAGTCGAGTGTACATGACCGCAGCATGTCTTCAAGAGTCTGGATCGTACGTTCTGACTGACCATCTGTCTGCGGATGGTAGGCTGACCTGAACTTGAGACGAGTCCCCAAACTCTCTTGAAGACTTCGCCAAAAGTGCGAGATGAATCTTGAATCTCTGTCGGACACAATACTGACTAGCACTCCATACAATCTGACAATCTGTCTGAGGTACATCTCTGCAAGTTAATCCGTCGACTGACCAATTCTGAAAGGAAGAAAATGAGCTACCTTCGTGAGACGATCAACTATAACCCAGATGGCATCTCTCCCAGCTGGGGATCTAGGTAATCCAGTTACAAAATCTATGGTAATGTGCTCCTATTTCCATTTCGGGATCGATAAAGGTTGAAGAAGTCCAGCTGGTCTCTGATGTTCGGCCTTAACTTGTTGACAAACTAAACAACGAGAGACAAACCGGGCTATCTCCCTCTTCATGCCATTCCACCAAAAATGCTGCCGAATATTACGATATATCTTCGTACCGCCAGAATGAATTGAATACAGAGAACTGTGAGCCTCTGCCATGATCTCCTGCCTGATATCACCACTGGGTACACAAAGATGTCTTCCATGTCGGATTGTACCATCTTCATGAATACATAACTATGGTCTCTGTCCTGCCACACATTCTGCCCTAAGCTGCTGAAGCTTAGAGTCCGTGGACTGAGCTAACTTGATCCTCTCAACTATACTGGACTGAACTTGCATACTGGCCATCAATGTCATACTGGAAGGAAGAACAATTTCAATACCCATCTTCTGAAGATCTGCTAACAACTCTGGCTGTGCCGTTAGAAAATAAACTCCGGCTCTCCTGCTCAATGCATCTGCTACCACGTCGGCCTTTCCAGGATGATACTGCAAGCTGATGTCATAATCCACAAGTAGCTCTAGCCATCTCCTCTGACGCATATTAAGATCCTTCTGGGTAAACACATACTTCAGACTCTTGTGGTCGGTGAAAATCTCCACCCGATCTCCATACAAATAATGTCTCCAAAGTTTTAATGCAAAAACTACGGCTGCTGACTCCAGGTCATGGGTTGGGTAATTCCTCTCATGGTCACGAAGTTGACGTGACGCATAAGCGACTACCTTACCATGCTGCATCAAGACACATCCTAATCTCTTGCCGGATGCGTCGCAATAAACTAAAAATCCTTCCGTCCCGTCGGGAAGAGTGAGAATGGGGGCCGTCATCAATCTTCGCTTCAACTTCTCAAATGAACTCTGACACTCTGCTGTCCAAGCAAACTGCACATCCTTACGGGTCAACTCACTACTAGAAATAATCCATTATACGGCAACCTTAAAATGTCGTTAATAAACCAAATGTTGCCACATAAACACAAATACGGCAACAATTTGACGTTGCCGTACTGTGCCGCAAAAGGTTGTGTCAGTATTGCTTATTTACGGCATCTTTAAGTTATTGCCGTATAAAGTAACTAATTTACGGCAATTAAATGTTGCCTTATAAGAAATCTTTTTGTTGCCTCTGAAAATTATTATTAATGGCAATGTTTAGTTGCCGTAATTACGAATAATATATGGCAATATATTATTGCCGTACATTATAAATCCATAAATGGCAAGATTATGTTGCCGAATATTTTATTTGTTTTAATGGCAATATTTTGCTGCCGTAAACTAGCAGCCTTATATGGCATTATATTATTGTCGTAATTGTAATTCCATATGACAATTCTTTGTTGCTACAATTGAGTATGCAAGGCACCTATTTGTTGCCATGTTTGAGAACATGAGGCACCTATTGCCGTATTTGACAAATTATTTTTGACTATTTATTGCCCTGATTGACAAAATGTGATAATTAATAGATACCACATATTTGAAATATCATCTAAATTTCAATTGCCAAAATTTAAATAGATCATTAACCAAAAATTGAATGAAAATAAGAATCTAATTTGTAAACTTCAGATTAAAATTCGCTCTAAATTAATTGGTTGTTTCATTACCACATCATTTAAATTACATAAAACCAACTTCAACAAGAATGAAGAATCCACATTTATCATATTCAACGTTCCAAAACACAATTCCTCTTTTATACGAGGTTCAAAATTCAAATAGGCACTTGACAACACAATTCCTATATGAGGTTCAAAATTAAAATAGGCACTTGACACTCCCAACTTAAAATTAAAGTTGTTGCCTCCTTGCTACCTCCATATTAACATGTCTAAAAAGATTCCAATGAAACTTGTGGCGCGCCAATTGATAGCTCGACAATCTTTGTATAACCTGGTATATATGGATAAACAAGGAAATTAGTTTATAAACAACAAAATATTCACAAAATATTGCTCCCACCACTTATTATGTACTAATGCTCCCACCATTTATTATGTACATGGATAAGAAAAAGACATAAAATAGTGAATAACATCCCCCCCCACGCCGTACTGATGGGGGTGATGCCCTTTTTCCTTCAACTTTTATGAATGAGGTTAGGTCCCTTAAGGTATGAAATGAGACCGAGAAGGGAAAAAAAATTGGACAAGGCACCAAAATGTGGCCATACCCGTCTTATGGCCTAAGAGATACAACAACATATGAAGAATTTAACAAAAATAGGTGAAAATGTGCATTAAACAAACTGATAACATACGAGAGTAGTGGAGAATACCTTTTATGTCTTCATATATAGCACCAAAAAACTTTTTATAAATTAACCTGCATAATAAAAATTAGAAGAAAAAAATTAACTAAATTTAAATTATTAAATAGTATATATCATTCATGATAGATAATATTTATTTAACTAACTTCAGAAATTTAAACATACATTCGAAGTGGATTCCTCAGAAACTATAGGTGATCTAGAGAAATTTTTCATGATTTCCTGGACAGCAGCCTGCACCCGAGCATCAACACGAGCATCAAATGTATCTTCCATGTGAGCCACCCTACGCATAAGCTCATCACGTTCTCTAGTGAGTTGTTCCTCACGCTCTTGAAAGCTTCTCTTTTTTCCAATGGTAGCCCCCTTCGGACCACAACCATAGCCTTTAGCATGGCCTGACCTTTGACCAACAACTCGCCTAAAAGCTTCACTTGGAGTAAGATGCTTAGGGGTATCTCCGGAAGCCGATGGTTGTGGCTGACTAAGCAAATCAACCATTTCATCCTACATGTTAAGAATTAAATGGATTAGTATATAACAAAAAATACATGAGATTAAAATAAATAGATAGTGGCAATTATCACATGAATATTTTTTGATCTCTCATCAGCCCATATCCCATTTGGTCTTTGATGAGTCATTCGCCATAATTCTGGTCCATCGGGCTTCTCTCCCGTTTCAGGATTCCGCTGGTAATAGAAGAAAACTTAGTATCGCAAAATAATTATATATACATATATAATTTATAACATATCAATGAACTCACTGCAGCATATATAATGGACTGAAATGACTTGCGCCCTGTTACTTGTGTTACTCCTTTACGTTCTCGACTTTTTTTGTTCTTCTCTGAGATTTAAAGTTTTACAAAAGAATTTATCTTTTATTCTATATACAAATAAAACTAATATATAATTTTTCATATAATTTTACCTTGTAATTGTCACTTCCAAAATATGTTACTAGTGTTTCCCAATCTGTCGTGCTCACACCTTCAGGGACATGTAGAAGCCTATCTGCATCGGTCTCATATTCTAGGTAGTGTTTATGGTATAGCAAATGACGCCATTCTCTATACATCTTGTTTGCTTGTTTAAGAACACAAGCCTTCCTCTCAGGAATATCATCAAATTCAAATTTCGACTATAAAAATAATTATTATCAGTAACACAAAAAAATAAAAGAAATTGAAAATAATTAATACATTTGAATTGAATTCTATACCTGCAAGCATTTGTATATTTTGTCCTTGACCTCATTATCTATCTCCTTCCATTTAGTCACACCTTGTGGAAAGCTATCAGTCTTACCTAGTGGAGCATTATGCTTGACAACATAACTTAACTCAGATGCAAACATTGCAGCATTTTTACATACCGGGACTCCTGCTTCAATTGGTATATTAACTGGCAGCTTTCGGTTTTCAATAGCACGTCGTACATTTGCTAGCCTTATACCTCTTGACTTTCCTCGAACCCGTTTTTTAGTTCCAACATTAACTTCAAAGAGTTTGAATGTTAGTCAATCATTATAATCAAACGTATCATATAGTAAGTCATGTTTTATAAATAAAAAAAATTACCTGTTCCAGTTTCTTCATTAGGTGTAATATTTTCCTCCGATTGTTGATTCGAAACCATATCCTAAAAAGGTATATATAAAAGCCTGTCTACAAGCCAAAATTATAAATGCACACATTTATCAAATATTCTAAAAAGAGTAACAATACTAGCATAACAAGCAATAAGAATAGGCAAGTTCACTAATTCTCTGCATAAAATGCTAAAAAACTCAAGAGTTATCTAACAAGGACAAGTAGAAACATCAACAAAGATAAAGCAAATGCAATAATCATTGCTAGTGTAGACAGATTTCAGGTTATAGTAGCAGATTATAAGATTGCAGGTTATAAGAGTTATCTAACATTGGGATCCACTATTTATAAGATTGCAGGTTATAGTAGCAGATTTCATTCTATTGTCAAAATAAGGAAACTCATACCAATTGAGTTCTTCCTTATCACACATTTTATAAGGGAAAATCGCATACATTGCTGGAATGTTATTAATTCTACAAGAGAAAATCGCATACATTGGACAGAATAAACTCATACCAATTGAGTTCTTCCTTATCACACATTTTATAAGAGAAAATCGCATACATTGCTGGAATGTTATTAATTCTACAAGAGAAAATCGCATACATTGGACAGACATATCAAAGTAAATATAAGGAAAGAGTAGATCATACAACCAGGTAATGTTTTTTAGTGGAAAGAGTAGATCATTCTATAACTTACTGCAACCTCGAAGAACCAAATTTAATCGTGTACACTGAAAGCATTCCAGTGCTTTACTAAAATCATGAACAATGATAAGAAGTGGAATCTTACAAAGTATTTTTCAAATATTATTAAAATGTATAGGTACACGAGAAATCTACCTTCAGGTGCAAGATATCAGCCAAAGGTCTACTCTTCAAATATTATTAAAATGTATAAGTATTTTTCAAAACAAAGTAAATCATTATGCTTAGACTTCAACTGGAGAGAGAGAGAGAGCTTCAAGCATTAGATTTGGCTACTCTTACCCATTAGTTGTAAGCTTTGGTATCGACAAACACGGAATGAATCTCCTCCATACTTGTTCCATCTCCAATTATCTCTAACACCATTAATCACGTTGTGGTTCTTTTAAAGGGGGGGAAATTGTGACCTAAATTTGGGTTGGACCAAGCTGACTACCTGAGGATCAGCTTGAACAACTTCTGGTATGTTCAGGCCTAAAACACCAATCGAGTATGGTGCATAAATAGGACTGAGCATTGAAATAAATGCAGGTTTTAAAGCTCTGGTTTGTATATATTGGTTTCATGGGAGATTGGAGTTGGTGGATGTGATTTTCTTTTGCACATTACTATAATATGTGCATAATCGTTGCAAGGATTAACAAATAGGCCGATATCTACATCAGGTTTGGGTCAAATCCATCTGAAACTACACGCCGATCCGCCTGTATCGGGCTTGTAGAAAACTATGTTGTAATGCTTCGTTGATGAGGTTTAGTACATATTTAAGATAACTTTTCTCGTACAACTCTATCCAATGTGCGACTGAAATAGATTAAGTAAATTCATAGACTCACTAGCTCTGACACTCCCAATCAGGCTGGAGCATGAGAGTGGCAATGATGATTGGTGCTTGCATCCTGGAAGATGCTTTTCAAGCCGTAAGGGAAGTCTGCCCCTAAAATTGGGGAAATAGTCACTCGTGTAGAACTTGACCCTAATTGTGATTCCAGTGTCCTTGTTTCCGACCATATCTAGAAAAAAAAAAGCTCATCACCTCAAATCCTGGCATGTTTATAATTTCAGTGGCCCATAGCATCAAAACTACTTCAGTTTCTCTAACTTTTAGCTCCCAGTAAAGGAACATCTTCTACTGATATCACAGTTTAACGGCAATATCTCACAGCAGCACTGCTCCTCCCCCCTCCCCCCCAATATAAGCCTACCATCCAATGTTGCACACCATACTCTGTGACATCCACTGCCCTACTAGACAATGATAGCTAAGCCTCGTCTAACTCATAATCTCATATGTCCCTTACTCCAGGATTCCAGATACGCTATAGTTTTGCATGACACTTTATCCTTCTTGACATATTATGGAGGATATGCATCTGGGCGTTCCATGCAACTAGTAACTACAAATGTTGAAGCATGTTTTAAACTAATGTCAGGATATTGTCCCCCATAACACCTGTCCTTAAGTTAAATTCAGAATTCACTGGATTTTTTTGCACCAATCAACACAATCCAAAGTGTGAGTAGCCAGGTTTCCTACTCAACTCAGGTGATTGATAACTATTACAAGCAGAATCCAATCAACAATGGGACTAACAATCTCACCCTATTCCCACATACATACCCATAATGTTGTGTTACGCCACAACAATCAGAATGCACTGCAGATACATGTTGCATACTTTGTGTTAAAGAACAACGTGAGATGTAAAGAAGACTAGGGAAAATAGAAAAAATGACCATTCCAATTTTGAATTCATTAAAAGGGAAAATATGAGATACTCATTTAACCTACCTGCCGCCACATAGGTTGCCACATAGACTGCCACATAACATGGGATAGATTATAGGGACAATTTGGAGGGATGAATAATATTACTCTTTAATTTAACATGCCTCATTAGCATGATAGGGCTATATGTATGCATTCACAAGGAAAGCTGCACCAACAAATTGTGCATCTTCTTTTATGGTATCCATAGTAGGTCAAAACAAAGGAATTGGCCATTGCGTCGTCAATGATCAAAATCCAAGGTTCCTCGGACTTGAAAACATAGACTGCCACATAACATGGGATAGATTAGAGGGACAATTTGGAGGGATGAATAATATTACTCTTTAATTTAACATGCCTTATTAGCATGATAGGGCTATATGTATGCATTCACAAGGAAAGCTGCACCAACAAATTGTGCATCTTCTTTTATGGTATCCATAGTAGGTCAAAACAAAGGAATTGGCCTACCATCCAATGTTGCACACCATACTCTGTGACATCCACTGCCTTACTAGATAATGATAGCTAAGCCTCGTCTAACTCATAATCGCATATGTCCCTTAGTCCAGGATTCCAGGTACGCTATAGTTTTGCATGACACTTTATCCTTCTTGACACATTATGGAGGATATGCATCTGGGCGTTCCATGCAACTAGTAACTACAAATGTTGAAGCATGTTTTAAACTAATGTCAGGATATTGTCCCCCATAACACCTGTCCTTAAGTTAAATTCAGAATTCACTGGATTTTTTACACCAATCAACACAATCCAAAGTGTGAGTAGCCAGGTTTCCTACTCAACTCAGGTGATTGATAACTATTACAAGCAGAATCCAATCAACAATGGGACTAACAATCTCACCCTATTCCCACATACATACCCATAATGTTGTGTTACGCCACAACAATCAGAATGCACTGCAGATACATGTTGCATACTTGTATGGACATAGATACGACAAGACAGGATACGGTTAAGGACGCATTGACACAGAACCTATTTCGGTGTGTCCTGGTGTATCTTTATCACTACTGAGAAAATTCATTAATGGCTTAGTAGAATGAATAGATGTGAACCTGTACTTGGGGAACCTAAAGTCGCACTTAGGATTGCCTCAAAAAGATGAAAGAGTGGCAAAAGTTATATGACATCGGCGATAAAATTAGTTCCATATTCATTTCCTAGCTCCTTGTAGTTCTACTGTGATCCACTAACAATAGATCACTCTCTAATCAGGCTATGTCGTAAGCCTTTTTCTATTCCCTTATCCTAGGCATCTATCAAAAATTGGAGCTAACAATCAGAATGCACTGCAGGTTTCCAATCAACAATGGGACTAACAATCTCACCCTATTCAAAATTGGAGGTTTATTCGAGTTTGTAGAGTACCTTCACCTTAGAGCAATAAGATATAGGGACGGTATAACTCTAACTACCACCATATCAATGCTTGAAAATTGTCTCTTCACACAAAAAGTCAAAACTAATGCTTGAAAATAGCGTAGAAAGAAGGACGCAACCTAATTGTAGCAATTAGTAAATTACTCAATCCCCAAAGATTATTTGAATCATTTCAGCCAAATACTCGTAATGAAATGTATTTACTCGTAATGAAATGTGTTTAAGCACATTCGGGGGGTCACATGATTCTAATTGTGATTCCAGGAGGTAGAATGAATCTTGTAAATATGGGTGAAGGTGTTGGGTTGATGAAAACCTCCAATATTGGAATGGCCTATTGACTGATCTGGTCGAAATGAAAGTTTGGGATTTGAAGAGGACGAGAAGTATAAAAGGTACAGGATGTAAGCAAGGAATTGAATAAAGTTTGCTTACTGTAAAGGACGGGAAGAGCTGGAAAGAGGCACCAGTCCATTAGGATCTTGGGGGCTCGAGTGAAGGTCAGGGAAGACCTAAGCACATGTACTTCCTGTTATGGCAGACATATGTAGCAACAGCAAGCTTAGGGAATGGAGGGAAATGGGACTTAGTGCACTGTCCAATAGGGGTATTAAGCAGTGGCTTCATAGCAGTGAGGGAATGATACTCAATTGCATGTTGGCACACTTGTCAGGGTTTATATTGCAGCAGGGCAGGTGATGGCAACTGCCATTAGTACAGCAGGGGCAACACTTCCTGTGTGCTTGGACATGTGAGTAGTAGTATCAGTAGGCAGTTGGGGGTTCGAAGAGATGTAGCTGCAGCAATGTGATGTTTGAAATAGCAGCAGTAGTAGGAATATGGGAGGGTGTAACAGTGCATTGGACAGGGCCTGCCCCTAGTGTTCAGGTAAAGGGAAGTGATGTTGGCCTAGGCAATAGTAGGGGATTGATTTGAGTATCACTAAACTGATTATAATGAGGGACTGAATGGCATGATAAAAGATTCACAAGGCCTGAGTATCCGTAAACTGATTCGTTAGTATCTGAATCATCACAATAAAGATTCACAAGGACTGAATGCATGATAAAAGATAAAAGACTTACAAGGACAAAATGCATGATAAAAGATTCAATTGTAAGCATGAAACAACTCACCACTATAAAGTGGAAACTCCTATAGTCGATCATCTTCTTCATTTTCGAATGTGTCAGTATCTGAATCATCATCGGTACTGCTTCCATCATTACCAGAATCTGAACTCTCAACTTCCATGTCTTCTTCCAGGATATGTTCCATATTAGTGTTCACATCAATGATACATTCTTCTACTTCCGCTCGTGCCAATCTTGGCGCATTATCTTCAAAATTAACTCTCTCATCAAGTCGAGATACATTAATATCTCCCAACTCATTTAGTTGGTACGGCTCATCTTCATTTTCCATTTCCACTTCATCATTTTCATCATCTTTACTGAAGACATCATATATGTCGCTCTCAAAACAACATGCCAATTTTTGTTCTTGTAATCCTCCACATAGTATACTTGTTGAACTTGAGATGCTAAGACAAAGGGCTCATTAGCGTATTGTAAACGTGAAAAGTTAAGGCTCACAAACCAAATTCATCATTCTTATAGCCTTTGGTTTGATTCTTTCCATAACTAGGAACCTCAAACCAATCGCATTTAAATAGCACAACAGAGTATCCTCCTGTGTATTCTAACATAATAATATGATTGATTACGCCATGGTAGTCCACATTCCCAGTCAACTCATCACCTCTTACTACAACACCACTATTTTGGGTCTTCAATAACCTTTCACTATCTTTTGTTCGAAATCTATATCCATTAGTACAATAGCTCCTATAAAAGTGTACCCTTCTATCAGGACCTTGAGACAGTGAATTTAGTTCTTCTGTGACCCTTTCATCGGCTCTTTGTACAATTTTGATACCTACATGATCATTAATTACCACAATAATTAATACTATATAATGTAGCCATCTAGAATAAGTCAATAGAACATGGGATTTACATACTTACACGTGCTTTGAACCACAACATAAAGTGCTTATTATGTCTTCGTTCAATATTATTTGAACTTTCATTCTTTAGTTCCTCCATGTGTTCACTACAAAGTAGCATGATATAAGTTCCTTTAATATTTGATATAGGACACATTGCTAAACTTAATAAACTATGAGCTTATTTTAAGAATAAAAGTTACCTAATCCATGGCCGAACCTCATCACAATTTTGCAACACATAAATGAGCTTGATCTCTCTCAACCATTGAAATTTCTTCATACTTATCAACACCCAAAGGTTGCCTTTGTGTGAGAAATTGAAAAATGAGAAGATGTTTGACCTTGTTCACCATCTGGATTTCGGTCTATTTCGCCCAACCCAATGCCTACATCATGCAAATATCTTGAACAAAATGTCATGCATTCTTGCGCTAAATATCCCTCAGCCATTGATCCTTCTAGACGTGCTTTATTTCTCACGTATCCTTTTAGCGTATGTAAATACCTACATACATGAATTATAATCATTTATAACTTTATTTAAATAGTAACATACTCTCTAATATAACATTTGAATTTATAAATAATACCAACCTTTCAATTGGATACATCCATCGGTATTGCATAGGTCCAGCAAGTATCACCTCATTAACTAGATGAACTGGTAAATGTACCATTACATCAAAGAATGAAGGAGGAAAAATTCTTTCTAACTTACAGAGGGATTCTACAACTTGGATATGAAGTCGATCCAAGCATTTTGTGTCAACAATTTTAGAACATAACTCTCCAAAAAACATACGCAAGTCAATTAAAGGTGTGCAAATATCCTTTGGAAGAAGTCCTCGTAATGCAAGAGGAAGAAGTCTTTCAAAAAGAACATGAGAGTCATGACTCTTCAACCCACTAATTTTGCCCTCATTTAAATTTATACAACGAGATATATTGATGCATAGCCATCAGAAAATTTCACATCTTTCAAGAACTTACACAAAATCCTCTTTTCATCCTTAGAGAAAGTGTAACGTGCAGGAGGCAGTATATACTTATCACCCACACAACGTGGATGAAGTTCTTTCATTATGCCTAAATTTTGAAGGTCGAGACGAGACTTTAGCATATCTTTTGTCTTGCCTTCAAGGCCCATCAATGTTCCCAAAATATTATCACAAATGTTTTTCTCGATGTGCATCACATCCAAATTGTGTCTTAACATATGACTTTTCCAATAAGGAAGCTCAAACAAAATGCTCTTTTTTTTCAATTTCCAACATTATTGCCCTCCCGTTTTCTTTTCCGATTAGCTTTTCCAAAAACAACTTGATCAAATTTGCCGAATTGACCAATTATCCAATCTCCAGATGGAGGTTTAGGAGGGAGCCTATTCTCATGCTTGTTACCAATAAACCCCTTGCTTCTTCTTAAGGAGTGATTAATTGGTAAAAAATGACGATGATCCATGTAACAATGTTTACCACCATACTTCAACCAAAAAGAACTTGTGTCGTTATGACAAGAAGGACAAGCTAATTTTCCTTTTGTACTCCAACCAGAGACTGATCCATATACAGGAAAGTCATTAATTGTCCACATTAATGCTGCACGCATTTGAAAATTAGATTTCAATGACGCATCATAAGTATTAACACCAACCTCCCATAATTCTTTCAACTCATCAATAAGCGGACGCATATACACATCATATCATTTCCTGGACTTTTAGGGCCCGGCAAAATTGATGAAATAATAAAGTAAGACTGCTTTATACACAACCATGGTGGTAAATTATATGGAACTAATACAATCGGCCATGTACTATACGATATACTCATATTTCCAAAGGGATTGAATCCATCAGTTGCTAATCCAAGCCTTACATTGGAATGCCATGTATACATTAGATAAGCGGCAAAATAACGCTCTACGGTTGAAATCTTACATTTGAAATCTTCCACATTGGAATGCCATGTATACATTAGATAACGCTCTACGGTTGTTGCAAAACAAATAACGACCGTCCATCATGTAAATCGAGTAGTCCAGTCCCAAGGGGTCTGTTTTGTAGTCCTGCCGTGGAGTCGAGACGAAGATTCCATCATCTTCGGTAAAGTTGAGCGTCATCAAGACCTCCCGCCACTCGAGCCAGAACCAGATACTGGCAGAATACAAAACTATCGGTACACGGACAAGGCAAAGTACCTCATCCAAAAGATGGGTTACGACCTAAAAAGCAATAAAGGCCTGAAGTACGGCAAGGGTCGACGTCTTCCTCTCCGGCTTCCAACACCTAGAGAAAAGCCTCAGGACTACTATCAACGAACTCGACGGGGGGTAGGCTATGTCATGTACGCATTTGAAAATTAGATTTCAATGACGCATCATAAGTATTAACACCAACCTCCCATAATTCTTTCAACTCATCAATAAGCGAACGCATATACACATCAATATCATTTCCTGGACTTTTAGGGCCCGGCAAAATTGATGAAATAATAAAGTAAGACTGCTTTATACACAACCATGGTGGTAAATTATATGGAACTAATACAATCGGCCATGTACTATACGATATACTCATATTTCCAAAGGGATTGAATCCATCAGTTGCTAATCCAAGCCTTACATTACGAGCCTCTAGAGAGAAATCCACGTGGTTCTTATCAAAAGATTTCCATGCCATAGAATCAGCTGGATGTCTCAAAACATCATCATCCACACGTTCTTCCATATGCCAACGCATGGAAGAAGCAGTTTTTTCAGACATAAACAACCTTTGCAACCTTGGTGTTAAAGGAAAATAACGTAAAATCTTTCTAGCAACTCTCTTTCTTTTGTTTAATCCACCAAACTCTTTATCAATATTACTTTCTTTCCATCTTGGCTCACCACAAGTTGGGCACTCACTGAAGTCAGAATAGTCCTTACGGTACAATTTGCAATCATTGACGCAAGCATCAATTTTTTCGTAATCAAGACCAAGATCCTTGATTGTCTTTCGTGCCTCATAAAAGGAATCAGGAACCTTGTTCTCTCTTGGACATATCTCTTCATATACGTAAGTAACTGATCCATTGATTTGTTGCTCCACCCATTAAGACACTTCATCTGAAATAAGTTAACGATAAATGACAACTTAGACTCTTTACATCCTGGGTAAAGCTTTTCATCAGCATCTTTCAACAATCTGTAAAACCTTCCAGCTTCTTCATTTGGTTCCTCTCTAACTTGTGTATGTAAGTCTTCGTTGGCTCCCATTTCGAAATTATGTCCCATGTACATGTCATTCAGCATGCAGTAAGTACTCGCATCATCACATTGTTCTTGCATTATTTCATCTTCCAACTCTCTTCTCCCCCCCCCCAGAATCTGGAAATTCCTCTCCATGATATATCCAACGAGTGTATGTTGTCTCAAAACCATTTTTAACAAATATAGTTCAACCATCTTCCTTGTATGCTTATACCCATTGTTACATTTTCGACAAGGACATTTAATCTTATCTATTACCCATGGGCATGAAAATGCATCATCAAGAAATTTTAACATTCCCCTATCATATTCCACCGTTCCTCTACGAAAATGAATCCAATTCTTGTCCATTCTGCACTAAATAAAGCACATTTGAAAAATAAAAAAGTTTTAGAGATTAAAAAAAGTAGATAAATATATAAAGGAGAAGACAAACTTATAAATAATAGAGAATGAGACAAATTTATAAAAGCATGGGAAGTTGGAGAAATTATACGAAATCTTGAATCACTCACTTCAAATTTATAAAAGCATGGGAAAACCATGGAAAGTTGGAGAAATTATACGAAATCTTGAATCACTCATTTCAAATATAGCTTAACAGTGTCTCAGTTGACGATATTGTTTTTGTTACATATTCATGATGAAGCAAAAGAAAAATAAATTAACACTATTGTGGAGCATAACTAAGGATGAAGAACTAACTGTTGAACAATGATTCAAATGGTAAGAATTATCTAAGGGTAGGAGACCAAAAGCTCAAAGCATTTGGGCTGGGTGAGTACAGGGACAAGTATAAACAATGGATCAGGTACCAAAGATATTTGGCCATGCATTTTTCCTTATTCTTGTCCAATTTTGTATGTACAATATCGCAAGTCTGGTGGATGATAGCATGCATGTGTGAAAGAGTCCAGGCTCACACTTTCCACTTATATATGATCTTAGTGACACAAACGCGTCCAATATTGTTGGCTGACTGAGGTTCTAAAGTAGTAAATGTCCATTGCAATTGATAGAAGCCTTTTTCAATGGCCACCATACTGTGTAAAAGATTAGTCAATACAATGGGTCAAATCTCTTCAGCTCTAATGATTATTGGTTACACAAACTCCAAATATTAAAAAAACTATGAGAAAAAAATGACAATGAATAACAACCATTTAAAGTTAAGCATCCACTGGCATGCAAATAGGAAAAGTACATAAGATATTCACAATTTCTGGTGGTCAATACCACATACTTGGTATCCTGATAACAAGTTGTCACATGAGAAATTGGTTGCAATGGATGGAAATTCCGATGCCTGCCTTTACCGACTTTGCACAAGATTTTGGCTTTAGGGGAATTCGAATCCATCGATTTAACTTGACACCAAATTAAATGACTTCAAAACCACGAGCAATTTTGTCTTGGGTAAGTGATTTAATAAAACTGACAGTTAAACCTATTAAAATTGAATACTAATATGGTTGACTACATAGAGGTGATGGTCCATGTTTGGATGTGTGATCATTAAGGGAGAAAGTCAGGGTAGACACTTGATGAAATTTTTATCGACTCAGATGAAGTCCTTGCCATAAGTATATGCTGCTCAGCTAATCTTAGAGGTGATGGTACCAAGTAGAAGCAACTCAAAGGTGAAAGTGGCTGCCAGTAATAGATCCTGGGAAGCAAATGACAAGAAGAGATGTATGCTAAAAATTGAAAAGCCTTTTCTTAGGAAGGTAATGTGCCACCCAGGTGTTTTCTGTACATCCACCTCATGGTTACATTTCACAAATCCTTGCCAACCAATGAAATTCTAAATTAAATTCTGAAGTCCTAAAAACTCAGCTGAGTGCATGATTCAAAAGGCGAGGAATAAAATGGACCATGCCTAATGCACATTATGGAAGACATGGAACTTATGATGTCCACAACTGAAAAGTTGCGGAACAAAAACACCATTCTAATGCCATCCCATTAATATGCAAATGAGGGCTTCAAAACGTACAAAGTTAAACACCACAACCCACCCTCCATTGTAATCGAGGATGACATAATACCATTTACTGACATGTTATGATATTACTAATTCCCTCCTATAAGCGGAAATTGGAATAAATTTTTACATATGGATGTGTGACCAAATAAAAAACCGAATAAAAAACCGAATAAAAAATAAATCCAAGCAAATTTTACTGATATGAGGGAGAAATTTTTACATATGTATGTCTAGAAAGAAGTGTGACCAAATAAAAAACCGAAAGCATGGAAAGAAAGCAAAATCCAAAATCCTTGCTCCAAGAAATAAACACAAACTTGAGCAAGAAAGAAATACTAGCGCAGACAAAATTAAATAAACAAATTTGTTAACCCTAAATTTCTTCTTATCCATCATCGAAACACAAAACACATCAACAATTGAAAAAAATAGAAAATTAACAAAACATTGTTCGATCTCTCTTGGACGTACCTTTTGGTCGTCGATCACTCGAAGTCGGTGGCGGCAGAGGCCTTATGCTGGATGCGCTCTTTCAAATCTCAAATCTTCTCGCCCCTAAAAAACCACAAATCAAAGGAAAGAAATAGAAAAAATATATAGAAATAATCGGTTGAAGGAGGGGAAGAGACCTTAGGTTGAAGAAGGAGAAGAAAGGTCTATGTTGAGAGAATAGGAATTGGGGTTTTGCAAAATAAATAAGGAGGGGAAATAAGGAGGGTTTCCCGCGCCTGTACGTATACACCAAAAATAAAATTTTATTCGGATTTAAAAACATGATTTAAGTTTCCATCTATAAACAAATAAATGTTGCCATATTTAATTTGATCTAAAAGAAGAAATACATTATTAATTTTGTGGCAACCTTTATTGCCATAAAATATTTATTTTATGCCAATGTAATATATTGCCATAGTTAATTATAATATATTATGGCAACAATTAAACTTGCCATAATATAGTATAATTAAATATGGCATGTGTTATTGTTGCCATAAACGATCTAATCAAATATGGCATTATGCCTTGATGCCATAAACGATCATGTTTATTACGTCAATATTAATGTTGCCATATTGTGACTATATTATATGGCAATAATTTATGTTGCCGTAAGGAGTTGCCATAAAAAATGCTTTTTCTTGTAGTGGCTGGCACGCATGGCACTTCTTAGAATAGTCAATAGCGTCAGCGGCCATGGTTGGCCAGTAGTAGCCCATGCGTCGTAGTCGGTCCTGCAACTTAGGGCCAGGTTGATGGGCTCCACAGGTTCCATCGTGAGCTTCTCGAAGGGCTTCGGCTGCTTCTTCGTTAGACAAACATCGAAGGAGAAGTCTATCGTAAGAGCGTCGGTACAGCATTTTTGTGGCTGTATCGTAGTAGAATCAAAGAGAGCGTCTCCTGACTGAGACGGCTTCTTTCGGGTCCTCTGGGAGAATTTCGTTGACAGCGAAGTCGATGAACGAGAATCTCCAGTCTCGGACATTAACACCAGTACTTGTTGACATGGCATGGGCCACTCGTGAGCACAGGTTTTTTTAGGACAGACCAAGTCTCGACCAACTACGATGACGTAATATTGAGTCCCGAGAGGTGCTGCCAATGAGGCTGCGAGGTAGGCCAGAGCATCAGCCTCCAGATTTTGTAGACGAGGTACGTGTTCGATGAAGAACCCAGTGAAGGTTGAAACGATATTCAATACAACTTCATGGTAAGGGATCAGATCTTCATGGCGAACTTCGTATTGCCCTCTGATCTGGTTTACGACGAGTTTTGAGTCACCATAGGCTTCCAGATGATTCACCCCCAGCTGTTGCGCCAGCTGGAGTCCCATAATGAGCACGTTATACTCGGCAACATTGTTGGAGCACGGTTTTGAAAGGGAGTAAGCACGCTGGATGACCAGCTGATCGGGGGAGACTAATACCACCCTCACTCCTGCGATGATTTAGCCTTTGGGGCCTGTTCTTGAAGCGCCATCGAAAAACATCCGCCAGACGGAGCCTTCTTCGGTGACCTTTAATTCTTGGACCTCATCCGGGATGTCTTTATAGAGTCTTGAGGACTCTGGGATGGGGTGTGCAGCTAAAAAGTCGGCCAGAGCTTGACCCTTAACATCTTTTTGTGGAACGAACACCATATTGTATGGCGTTAGCAAGATCGCCCACGTGGCTAACTGGGAGTTCAATGATCCTGGCTTTGTTATGAGGACTCTGAGCGGATTGACTCGGGAAATGACATGAATTGTTTGGCCCGAGATATAATGGCGAGTCTTTTGGATGGAATATACCAAAGCCAAGCACTTCTTTTCAACGGGGTTGTACCGGTGTTCGGCCCCTATTAATATTCTACTGAGGTAGTAGATAGCTTGCTCATAGCCTGTATCGCTGTTCTGAGCCAGCAGAGCGTCGAGGGAATGATCCATGGCACGGACGTAGAGGAGAAATGGTTTGTCGGCGACGGGTGCCACCAGGACTGGCGGGCTCGTCAGGTAAGCTTTGATGTCATCGAAAGATTTTTGGCATTCCTCTGTCTAGACGTAAGAGACTCCCTTCTACATGAGCTAAGTGAAGGGTCGATATTTTTCGGAAAGGTTTGCTATGAACCTCCCGATATATGCCAGACGCCCCTGCAGGCCTCGAAGTTCTCGAAGGGTCTTCGGAGGGTCCATGTCAAGGATGGCTTTGGTCTTCTTGGGATCGACATGAATGCCTTTCGCCGTGATAATGAAGCCTAAGAACTTTCCGATAGAAACCCCTAGGAAGGATTTAGCGGGGTTCATCTTGAGTTGATGCGCCCACATGAGATCGAAGACTGTCTTGAGGTCTTGCAGGTGATCTCCTTTGAGACGGCTCTTGACTGCGATGTCGTCAACATAGCATTCGACTGTCTTGCGAAGATGCTGACGGAAAATGGTGCTCATAGCTCGTTGGTATGTCGCACCAGCATTTTTCAAGCCGAAGGGCATCACTGTGTAGCAGAAAATACCCTTTAGAGTCCTGAATGACGTATGTTTTGCGTCATCGGGGAATATCTTGATTTGTTTGTAGCCCAAATACCTGTCTATGAAAGACATGCGTTCGAAGCCACATGTGTTGTCGATCATGACGTCAGTGATTGGAAGCGAGAGTTCGTCCTCTGGGCAAGCAGAGTTGAGATCCCCGAAGTTGATACAAACTCGTATCTTCCCATTCTTCTTGGTGACAGGGACGACGTTAGCTACCCAATCTGGGTGTTGTTCTTCATGGATGAAGCCGCTGGTCAAGAGTTTATCCACCTCCTGATCGATGGCGTTCATGATGTCTGGACAAAAGTGTCGCTATTGTTGTTTGATAGGCTTGGCATCCGGTAAAATATTAAGCCTATGCATTGCGATCTGGGGATCAAGCCCCGGTATATCTTCGTAGCCAGGCGAAGACATCGATATACTCTTTAGCCAGCTGGATTAAAGATTCTCGGTCTTCTCCTTTTAGGCTTTTGCTGATGAAGATGGATTTGGGAAGATCCGTCCCCAAGGTCGATCTGCTCGACTTCGTCTTCAGTGGAAGGTTTACGTAATTCAAAATGAGACTCCCACTGTTCTTCCAGGCGTTGAGCCCAGGGTTCTTCTTCGAAGAATTCTGGGTTTGCTTTTCGCCTTCATCTTAATGAGATTGTGCAGATGTCATGTTAGCTGATAGCACTCTCTTGAAGACTGAACCGATACTGGTATCGGAATCCCAAGTTGATGATTTGGACGAGTGAGAATGTTCTGCTTCTTCTGCGTTCGAACTCTCTGGGGTTGACGGCGGCGTGACATAGCCTACCCCCCGTCGAGTTCGTTGATAGTAGTCCTGAGGCTTTTCTCTAGGTGTTGGAAGCCGGAGAGGAAGACGTCGACCCTTGCCGTACTTCAGGCCTTTATTGCTTTTTAGGTCGTAACCCATCTTTTGGATGAGGTACTTTGCCTTGTCCGTGTACCGATAGATTTGTATTCTGCCAGTATCTGGTTCTGGCTCGAGTGGCGGGAGGTCTTGATGACACTCAACTTTACCGAAGATGATGGAATCTTCGTCTCGACTCCACGGCAGGACTACAAAACAGACCCCTTGGGACTGGACTACTCGATTTACATGATGGACGGTTTATTTGTGTTTGCAACAACCGTAGAGCGTTATCTAATGTATACATGGCATTCCAATGTGGAAGACTAGAATAATTAAAAGACACTCTATTATTGATGAAATACGAGATTTTATTCCGCGGAATTACATTGTCCAGAGAGGGTGCATCTACATCAGCAGAGATATATTCCCCTAGCTCTTCGTCTGTGAGTACTGGAGTAGGATCGGGAGAGTCCCCCATAACTTTGATTTCGGGGTCCGAAAGGGCTATGTGGGCCTTCTCCGGTAGCTTGGATTACGGCGGCTTGCCTTTAAGATGCACCTTCAGAGGTGCCTCCACCGTGCCTCCGATGATTGGTGCCTTCCCCTGTAGTTTGTCACAAGGGGAGCCGATGGTTGAGGCGGCTTTCCCTTGCGCTGTATCTTCAGGGGAGCTTCAGGAGCAATTGGTGCTTTCCCGGGCCGCTTAATGCTCATGGGAGGCAACTTCTGAGGCGGTTTGCCTTTGAGTCGAATCTTTAAAGGAGCGTCGGGAGTGACCTCAGGCTCCGTGTCCGGCTCTACTGCCATTTCTACTTCGTCGTCAGCATCATTGGCTTCCTCCTCGTCAGGTGACTTGTACAAGTCGGAATCGGTGAAGTAGGCTTCAATCCCTTTGAAAGGGTCGATGTCTGCGAACTCCGTCCGAATGACGTTGTTGGTGGACACGTACTTCATACATTGGTGGAGCGTGGATGGCACTACCATGTATTCATGCAGCCATGGACGACCCAACAGAAGGTTGTAGTTGACTTTGGCATCCACGACATAACAAGTGACCTCGGTTCTGAGGTTACCGATATGGCACTTTAGTCGTATTTTGCCCAGTGGTTCACTTTTGCTAGCATTGAAGCCACTGATTGTTGTGTTAGAGGATGCCAGTCGGTACATTGGGATCCCCAGTGTTGAGAGGAGCGTCTTCGGAATGATGCTGAGGGACGACCCTGGATCGATCTGAATCCGCTTTACCTTGACTGAACCGATATACCCTGTATAGTACAGCAGCCTGTTGTGTCGGTTTGCTTGAGCAGCATGTCCTGTTGGGTGAAGGTTATGGGGATAACCTCATCCGTACACCGGCAATGCGCACATGCAGTCGGGAGATCTTCAGGCTGCTTGACCTGACTAATGAAGGATTCGGCATCTTTTAGAGCTTCACAGAGAGCTTCTCGAGTGTCTTTAGAAAGACGAAGGAGCTCAAACAGAGATAGGCGGGCAAAAGTACTGGCCAGTTGTACCAGTATGTCGAAGTTGTGGGACTTGGCTAGCCCCAAAGCATTCTCCTTTCGCAGGGGCCTATCGAAGTGGGCCTCTGCATGCTTCTGCTTATTGGCTGCTGGGGGCTTAGACGGGCCCTCCTCCTGAGCAGCAGGGACGGTGCAAGGAGGCACCACCTCGACGGCAGCTTCGTCGGGTTAGGCGTTCTGTTGTGAACGCATCTGTACAGGAAGTGCCTCTTCCACTGAGGAAGAGACCATGCGGCAAGACTTGATCTTTCTGCCTTTGGATTTGGAGGTAGGGCGTACCTCCGGTTGAGTAACCTCAGAGACAAGATCAGGGTGAACCCATAAGACCTCTCCACGAGATATGGTGAGTGGGATGAGTCCACTCACGTTGTCACGAGTTGGTGGTAAGTTTACCACCTCCATTATCGCCTTAGGGATGGGGACGACGCCATCTTGTATTGTAGTTGGCGACCAGGTGCCGAACTGGAGTGACACCACGTTGGCTGACACTGTCTTCTCCTCGTAGTTGACAGAGATTACATCATCATTGATCATGCGCTGGATGTAATTCTTGAGGACATAGTAGTCCTTGGTTGGATGTCCGACAAACCGATGGTAGTGACAGTACCTCGGGTTGTCCACTTTCCCAACCTCGTCGGAATGCTTCGGGTCGGGCAGCTTGATCTTGTCACCCTACTTCAGTATCTCAAAGAGTTGCAGGGTGTCTTCATCTTTGAATGAATAAACCTCCTTTGGCCTTGGTACAAGTGGAGGCTTCTGAGTAGGCGCTGATGCACCTTTTGAGGCATTGACAGTCAATGCATATTTCCCCTTCGACTTTCGTCCAAGGTTGTTGGCTGCAGGCCGTTTTCCCTTGTCCTCAAATGCAGGAAAACTGACTCCCAGAAGACGGACATTGGCCGCCTTCTTTTCTGCGGCTTCTGCTTCGATGATCAAGGAACTCCAGTCGGGAGGAGGGTAGAGTTGAGCCAGAGTTTGACTACAGGCAGCATGTTCATGCTGCAGGAGAAGAAGAGTGCATGTTCTGGCATGCCCGTGGGCAGTCTGAAGTAGGCCTGTCGGAAGCGTTCGATGAACACTCGAACTATTTTTCTTCTTCTGGCGTATCTCTATAAGGGACGCCATTGTCATGTCCTTTCCGCCATCATAGAAACGGTCGAGAATAAGGTGCGTCAGGTCATCGAAGGAAGATATGGAATTGTTGAAGAGGCTGCAGTACCAGTCGTACGCTACCTTTCAGTGCCCCAACAAATATGCTGGTGAGTAGCGCGTCCTCCTTTGGGAGATGTCCCGTCTGAGACTGGAAGTACGTCAGATAGCGACGCGGAGAGTCCTTTCCGTCGAATGGCATCAGTGTTTCTGGTTTATACTTAGGAGGATAAACCACTTTGTTCCACTCGAGGGGATAAGGTTGGGGGATGCCCATCTTTTGGCGCTCCTCTTGTCTCGTCTTGGACAAAGCGCTCGCGCAAGTCCCTGATCATCTCGACCACGTCTTCCGTGGAGCTGGGAGTCGGGGAAGGTGGTACCACCTGAAGTTGAGCATTTGAGGGCTTCGATGTCCGATCGCGGCGATCCGTATTCAAGGATACCCATTGAAGGGGTACACTTGACTCTCCATTAGCCCCTGGGTCGGGACCGGTAGAAGGTGTTCTGGCCTGAGCTGACCGAATCTCAAACACTGCTTGAGTCAGTGTTTACATAGAGGCAGAGAGGGTTTTGAGTCCTTCCTCTAATGTGTCCATGCGCTGGACGAGGTCTGGTGGTGGCGCATCAGACTCGGAATCACCTTCAGTTGTGTATACTGTCATGACACGGCTGGAAATGGATGGATCGGTCTCGGCTTCACTCTCTTGTAGGGGAGTTGCCTCTCCTGGAGCTTCGTTTTGCCCACCCCCGGCTATATTCTGGAGAACATTCTCGACGGAAGCATCTGCAAGGGCCGAATTACCCTCAGTTCCGTCTTGAAGGACTTCTTCGTCTTCGAGACTCAGATCTGCAGGGGTTTGGCGACCCTCAGCTGCATCCGGGAGGTTGACTTCCACCCCAGCTGTGCTCTGGAGGAGATCTTCATCTTCAGAAAGAGGATCAACAAGGGTCTGACTACCCGTAGCTTCCTCCAAAATCTTCTTCCTCCCCCGAGTGCCTTCAAACACTCCGGAGGATGAGACAGTCATCTTGGTTTTCCTCGGCTGGCTCTTTGATGAGGACAAAGAATTGCCAGTCGTCTTTCGGACTGACGAGGAGTTAGAGATCACGTTGCATAAAGCAACCCTTGGCTCTTTTGTTGACACCTTCTTTCCGAGGCGACGTCGGAGGGGTGTCGATGATTGCAGCCGCTGGAACACCGACTGCCTTGGAGAGACTGCTGCCTTGCAACAGCAGTTGATGGTGACTACAGCATAAGTGTGCCGTGTGTGGGGCACATCGTACTTGTTCAGTCGACTCTCCTGATCGGCGCTTGTGAGTGATCACGTTACGCAGATCATTGGAGGAGAGTGCCACCTTCGTACCCCCTTCAGGCGCATGGCAAAGCCAAGCGTCGGGGTAGTCAAGTGAATGCTGCACCCCCTGATCTAACACCAAACAGGCGTCCCATTCAGTGGTGGGAGAACAACATTTAAAGTGACTTGAACGGACCTCAGACGCACAACCAGAGGAGGCGCAGGAGTTCAAGACCACTGGGTTTGCCTTCCTCGACTTGGTTGCAAACGCAATAGATGCGCCCAAGTGAGACAAGAACTTTGAAGGTCGGCTCGTTTCTGGCGCAGAAGCACCTGAGTCGACCTTAATGGCTTACCATCAGCAGCGCGCATGATTGTGAGCGCATACTTCTGTCTTGCTGCTGGCATAGCACGTTTGGGGCGCATGGCCCGTGCTGCCTTAGACTTCTTCGTACTAGCCCGCTGGGGCACGTAGTACTCAGAATCTAAATTCTTCTCGCCACTACAGTGAGTGAGTCTGTCAAAGACAGAGACCTTCTGTGGCGCACCAGAGGTGATGCGCGGGGCATTAGCTGCACCCCTGCTCCATCGATGCATCTTCCTCGCCTGAGAGGGAGATGGCTGAGGAATGTGGTCAGCTGCACGTTTCTCCGAGAGATGCACTATACCGGCGGGCGCATCTTGGTTGCTGAGGATGTCAGCAGGAAGGGAAGGCTGGATTGGCGCATCCCCTTCGGTGGTGTTGCCAGAGGCGTCGACCTTGCGCACCCAGACTCGGTGAGTCTTCTTCGGCTTCGGCAGCCGCTTCGAAGGACTCGCACTGCCTTCAGAGATGAACTCCTCATACGCCTGTTGATTGAGGCGTACGACTAGCGTCTTGTGGGAGGAGCCCACCTTCACGTCGTCGAATTGCGATACAGCTTTCTCGGTGGAGGAGAAAGAGGTCCCCAGCAGAGTCGCCAGCTTATTTGCCATTAAAATTCTTTGATTGATAAATTTTAATTACAAACAAAACAGTGTTACAATATAGGACTTAGATGTAGTCCTAGGAGTACACTTTTGTTTATCTGGATCCCTTGTGCCGATGGAGCGAGTGGTAATGTGTTAACTTTGTTGACGATCTGACGACGATTATCGGTTCTCTGAAGGTCTGGGTTGCTCTGGATGTTGGAGCTTACGAAGAGGAGAAAGCCGTTGAGTATCTGTATCTGCCTCTCTGTATAGGTATGTCGATGGTTGTACGATGTGTTCGTTCAGAAGAAGAAAATGATCCCTCTATTTATAGTCTTGCAGGCTGGCTGCTCATGCGCGCATATGTAGGATGCGCCTGTACACGGGGATGCCACGTGGTGATTGCTGATGGAGGTGCATGGACGATACGTCCTGATTGAGGGGTTGAATTCTTCATGCTGCTGTTGTGAGCCGGTACGTAGCAGAGAAGAAGATCTTTCAGTTGATGAGATCTTGGATGAATCGAGTCAAAGGACACTTGTTATCGGCCCATGGCTCGGAGATCTCAGATTCGGTGGAGAACGATCTGGTAGGATACGCCTGGGATTGGGCACATGAGAAGACTTTGGCTCGTAACCTTTAGGAGTCACGAACCATTCGGAGCGCATGTCTTTTGAGGCGCATGCGAAGCTTTAGTAGTGACTTTACTTCTGTTTGGGATCAGAGAGAAGTCTGAGGCGCATAGCTTTTGAGGCACATGCAGAGTTTCGGACGCATGGCTGCGGAGGCGCATGCGAGAAGGTTGGGCGGCCACGTGGCTGTAACCGTCGGAGGAAAAGTAATAATGATGCTGACGTAGGTGACGCTTCGTCTTCTGAAAAAGCTGTCAATTATTCAGTCTTCGGGAGGCGTGCTGCCAACTATGTCAGACTTCAGCATTTAATGTTTTTGACATTCGATGGATAGTTGAGTGGGTGCATCGATCGGCGTTTTACTAGGCACATAGGGATGTATGGGGGCACATGCTGTGTGAGGCACTTGGGGTTGAAGGACGTATCCTTGGAAGGCGCTTGGTGTTGAGGGCGCGTCTGTGTGATGCGCGGTCTGGCCGGCGCATCTGCTCTTCGTGACACGACTTTAATGGTGCGACTGTTACGTTCTTCGAGTACTTTAAATAGTCGTTTTGACTTGGCTGAATTCGAAGCATCTGGTTTATCCATTTAATGCAAATTTATTGTACGGAATTCGGAGAGCCATCCACCTGGTGCATGGGTTTGATTTGCCCGACCTATAAATAGTGGCATGGAGAGAGTTTGCTTCTCCCTCTCTCACGTTCTTCCGAAATGAACTTGTTTACTCGAGTGCATTCTGTTGATAAGATGTTCCCGGGGTGAAGATACGACACATTGTCTTCATTGATGCACTTGAAGGTGACTGTTACATCCAAAAGTCGGAGTCGAGGGCTTCCGAGGCAGGCGGAAGGTGCCTGTTGTATCCAAAGATCGGGATGCTCGAGCCTCGTCTCCGTTATGCTGGAAGAGCCGCAGATCGGAATGGCGGTGTTACGGCTTTGGGGGCTCTTTCTTCCTTCAAAGTGGGTGTTGTCCATTCTGGTTGTGTTGAAAGCTGCTCATTTAGTCGCGGTTTCGATTGCGGTCTTCCTTGGTATTTGGAGGCTCTTTCGAAGCCCCCTGGCCACAGGTTGGCTTGCGGTGCTCCTCTCTTCCTCAATTTTGGGGTTCCTCCATCTAGAGGGTTGATTGCCACCCTCGTTCCGCTCAATAAATGCTTCATTAGTCGAAGCATTTAGATGGCGGTGAGCCTGGCTGGAAGGGTGGCACATAACTGGGCTACTGAAGGGATGCACATAACTGAGGATGCACATAACTGAGCTGCTGAAGGGATGCGCCTGGCTGAGGGCGCATGGTAGGATGCGCCTGACTGAGAGCATTTGGTGGGCTGTGCCTGACTGAGAGCGCATGGTGGTCGCTGTGTCTGTTCAAGAGCGCATGATGATCGCTGCGCCTGTTCAAGAGCGCATGATGATCGCTGCGCCTGGCTGTAGACTTAGGGTCTTTTCTTTTTGTAAAGTTCTCCTTTGTACAGCCTTTTTCTAGACATGTAATAGACTTTTATATGTAAATAAAAATCCTCTTTCAATGTCTATATCTTTATTTTGCTTTGTCAAGTACTTTGTCTGAGCTCCCTGGCGCATGTAGTGTTTGGCGCATAGGATTTCTGATCGTGAAATTCCATGCTTCTACATAAGGCAGTGGTTCATAAACTTCCTCTCTATTTGTAAACATTGGATACTCTCCACTGCCCTTAAAACTTCACAGCTGCTCCCAATTATTCTGTCTTATCTTCCTGTCCTCCATACTTCGGAGCGATGAATAGTCATGCTTACTAAAGTTTATCAATAATCCTTAGCTACTTGTGTAAATTTATTGCTTGGTAAATTTTGAGTTGCTGATAGATAGAAGAGGGTTGTAGATACCTTATGTTATAAATATCCGTCAGTAGTTACTTTTAGCTGGAGGGTTACAATATTATTACGTCAGGTGTTTGAAGTGGGTAGTGTGACCAAAGGTGGGTAGAAGTCCTCGATGATTCGTAGTTACGAAATGGCTAGTAAAGGTTATAAAATATTTTGAGGAATTAAATTGAGAAGATCAAGGTAATAATAGACTTTGAATTTTAAGAAATAGTTATGATATAGAATTTCGAGGACGAAATTATTTTTAAGGTGGTTAGATTTGTAGCTTCCCTTCCCAGAAATTTTTTAAAATATTTTAATATTATTATTTATTGGTATGATTGTGTTGTATCCCGTATTGGTGATCTAATAATATTTTAAGTATTCTTAATTTCATATAAAATATTATTATTAGTGAGAATCAGTAAAGTTTGTATAAACCATTATGGATTTATTGAATTTTGTTATCATATTATTATTTTAGTTTATTATCAATATTATTAGGGTTATAGGTTATTATTATTATTAATGTTAATATTATGGTATTAAATAAAATTATTTATTTTATATATATATATATATATATATAATATATATAATATATATTATATATATATATATATGTGTGTGTATGTATAAATGAATATATATTATATGGGTGAATACTTGTATATATAAATATATTGTATGGGTGTATATATATATATATATATATATATATATATATATATATATATATATATATATTATATTATATATATATATAATTGTATATATGCGGGTATATTGTGTGTATATATATATATAATTGTGTATATATATATATTAGATAATAGAAAAGAAATAGAAAAGAAATAGAAAAAGAAATAGGAAAAGAAAAAGAAAAAAGGAATAAAATAATAGCAGCAGCTTCCCTCGGCCCAAAGGCCCGACCCCCCTCTCTATTCTGTTAACAACAGAACAGAACTGTATGTTGTATGCGAGAGAGCAAGAGAGAGAAGAATCTCTAAGAACTGTATGTATTAGTATGCGAGAGAGCAAGAGAGAGAAGAACCTCTAAAACCCTAAAACATTGCTCCAAACGATGACGCACCGCCGACCCCCTCCCATGGCCGCACCCCACGTGCGCGCCCACCGGTGGCGCCACCACTGCGCGCAGCCACGACCGCGTGGAAACAGTGCGCGCGTGCGAAGCACAGGAAGAACGACAGCAACATCGATCCAAGCACGCAATGTTTGAGGCCGCGGTTCTCCCTCCTCGGTCGACGAAATTTTGTCCCGATTGCGCAGGTGCGTTCACAATAAACCATCTTTAATTCCCATTAATTAGTTTAACTTCTAGTGACCCAAAACTGGAGATAAATCGAGTTGAAGTCGCCAAAAAAACCTGTCCCGAAACAGGACGTTTAATAGTCCAATCATCCGTATCCGAAGATCGATTTCGATCGATCCAGTGACTGTTTATAAATTCCACTTGAACACATGTTTAGATGACATATAGGCCTTCACAAAAGTTTTTACAGAAGCCAAAACCATCGACTACATGTCGAGAAATTGAATCCGGAACTTTGACGAAAACCTGTTTTAAAAACATAAAAATTCATCCACACGACGTACGTCCCGCCAATCTGGACGATGTGGTCGCGAACCGAAAGCATCGAAAGGTGCGTAACGATTTCATGGTTGTGTGGGCTTTGACGGAATTCAAATTGGTCGCGTGTGTGCGACGAATTCGATGTGTATCCGTCAGAATCGCCCCGCATCCATGCAATACAAATTCAGTCATAACTTTGTGTGCGCTCGTCAGATCGAGACGAAACTTACGCCAGCAGGACCGTATCATTTTTCTGGTCCTGTATGCCAAGTTTGGTCCAATTCTGAGACAGTTGAATCGTACGTCGTTTTGCGGGCCCTACGGTCCCACTCAACGGGTGATTTTGTGCACGGCCCGCCGAAATCCAACTTTAGACATACGGTTGAGTTCGTATCGAAAAACCGAATCTGTTGACATATAGTTTGACAACTTTAGAGACCATTGACTTTGGCACGCTTTTTGGTGCAAAGCGGGTCCAACGGTGGACATCATTTTTGTCCGAAATTATTGTTTGCCCCTGTGTCCAGAATTGGACTTAAGGACAGGAAATCCTAGCTAATTTGACTATTCTGAGAACGTTGGTACTATTTATTTCAGCATCTGGAGACTTCTGCATGTGTTGACTGATTGTGGCTCATTGAGTGGTATAGTATTGGTTTCTCCAGCTAAGGACCTCAGGCAAGTGCACTTTCTGATTGCTTTCGATTCATAGTAGTTTTCTCATTTCATGTCTATACATACATCTTGCTGCTTGTTGACACGCTCGTTACACGGAGTAGTCGGGAGGTAAAATATCTTAGTAAACATGTGGACTACCCAAAAATATCCCTAAAATGTCTATTCTTGCATGATAGCAGCTGCACACGACATGTGCAGTGAGCCGGATTTACCCCTAGCCGTTCACATGTTGAAAAGGATATTTCAACCACCTATATAGATGTCTTTTATTAGCTTTTCCTTGTTTTCTTCTCTACCGTGCCATGTCATCAGTTCTTTCTAGTTTTTATATCTTATATGTTATTTTTATGTCTTGTTAATTCTATTGTGTTTTCGCATTGTTGTCGGTTTGTGTACTTATTCCATTCCTGACTGGAAACCAACATTTTCCAGGTTAATCGCGATCACTCTTAGCACTGGGAAGACATGGGTATGCTGAGGTCAACCTAGAAATAGATAGCAGATGTATCAATTTCATTTATTGTAAAATCTTATATTTCCTTTAATTTTCTAAATAATGTAAATGTTGTAGTAAATGTAGAAATGTGAATGAGCAAAAATTATTATTTATTGAGCATTTATTTCTTGCGGGCTTGACAGCGTTCTACCGCCGACTCTGCGGCGTAGGCTGGCTTGGACACGTCTCATATCCGAAAAAGCGGGTGCGGGTCGTGACACCCTAGCCCGTCAATGCACTCGTGGCCAGATTGAAATTCTTAGAACCCTTTCCGGTGGGGCGGGGATAGTTGAGCTGCTGGAGCCCAAATTGCTAGAGGCGGATCAGCTTGTGGCACAGTTTCAAGTACTGCGGCAAGTTGATCTGTCTTCAGCGATAGATCAGGAGCGGACTTCCTCACCACTGTCCTGGAGAAGGTAAGGGCTGCACGAGATGCGTCTAAGCCGGTTAGCATAAAGGACCTCGACGATCTGTCTATTCAGTACGATCAGCTGAACCGCATGAGCGAGGATTGCGTTGCTCAAGAGGCGGCCGCCTCTCGCAGAATAATAGATAGGAGGGAGAAGATCCTCGAGCTCCAGAGGAAGCTGGCTTTCTTGGAATCTGAGTTCGAGGCCTCCCGCACAGATAAAAAGCTAATCGTTTAGGAGGCCGAAAAGGTCACCCGAGCTTCTGCTAGCCTGGAGCGTGCTCTGAAGAGACTCGAAGATGGATGGCAGACCCACGGGCATCTGGAGGGTGCAGAGCGGCTGACTCAGGAGGCCGAGCACCGAGCCAAGCTGTGATTTGAGCGGTCAACCGCCGTGCTGAGGATCGACTCAGAGAATTATGTATAGTCGAACCATAGTCGGCCTTTTTTCTTTCTTTCTTTGTCATTTTCCTTCGTTTTGATAGGGACATAGTCCCCGAATATGTAGTACTTTTGTTTTTAAAAAAATGACTATGTTTTCATTGTGCTTGTACTGTGTCTTTGGTATTTGTGATGTTTGCCCCACTAGGGGAATTTTTGTGGACCTATTACCCTTGGCATACCTTGGTTGTAAGTACGGATAATAAGTTTGATAGAGATACCTAGAACGATTTCGTTGGTGAGACGGACGTGGAAGTTCTTGGTATTGGACGAAAGAACACCATAGAACTGCTAGAATCCGAAGGCGTATGTGTCACGCCCAGTACCGAAATACGGAGACGGACTAGGCCAGCTACTCCATATGAGGTACGTAACGTCATACGACGATCGTGGCTGTCGAGGACTAGGGGGTACATGCTACAATCAAGTCTCCTATGGTCCCACCGAGTTCTATGTCTCAATCACTCAACCACATCAGCAATTAAATGAACATTAAAGATAAAGCAGTAAGGTGTCCCCGACGCTTCATCGAAATGGTCATGAGAGACTAGTTTTATAATTTAGCTATCTCAGAGAGTCAGGAGTACAAAATTATATACAGCTGCAGTCTGTTTAATTACAATGATGTACTGACACAAAATATCAAGTAATCCGGCTAACAGGTGCCGGTGGCTAAACGCCGCAAAAGTATAAACAGGAGTGGTAGAGAAGAAACCCACTCGAGTCCCCGAACCGCCATGCTCCTAGTATGCACTATGGATGTCAGGGAGGAAGATCGTGTCCTCAGGCTCTGCTACGGGATCTGGCCAAACAAAAACCAGCGGGGTCAGCCCCGAATAGCAAGTACCGCCAAAGGGGCACAAGAGTTAAGATTAAAACCCAGCTAATAGAATGATAATAGTAATACTTATGCAACTATTATAGGGTAGCGCAACATCCTCGAACCCATATGGCACCCTTACAACCAAACAAGGACAAAAGGTGCCGCATGGAGTCGGGACGTGTCGTACTCTATAACTGTCACATAAGTTAAAAGGTATAAACAATAAAATCTCCTGATCGTGACTTCGGTCGACAGCCTATCGCAGCACAATAACCAACCCAACAATCAAACAAGAACATGGGTTGGATCATGTACCATGATAGACCATGTTCCTCAGTCATTCACAGAAGTAGCACTTCACTACCAGAATAAGTCTTCCGTTCGTAACTTCGGTCCACAGCCTGTCATAGTACGATAACTAACCCAACAATCAAACAAGAACATGGGTTAGATCATGTACCATGACAGTCTGCTTTCCTCAGTTATTCATGGAAGGTAATAGGATACAAGCAAGTCGTTTTCACGGCCAATCAAGTCTACGAGTTTCTAGTGGGACGAGGTTATCCTCGCGTCATGTTATTAGAAAATCTCAGATCGTATCTTTCCAGCAAGGCTAGCCAACCCAGGGGTTCGCGTAGACAGGTATGATTGAGCATAGGTCCCTCGCAAGGCCACCTTGCCAAAACATATAATATATAGCAGGAATTAATCGGATACAGTCATCCACTCGTTGCAGATGACACAGTATCCGGGAGACCAGTGCGTCGAGACAATATCTCAAGGCGGCTGGTGTAACACGATCTCGGGATTTTTGCCCTCCCCATGCATCTAGTATATTTAGTTGCCTAATTTAACCCTAGGTGAAATCTTGGACTCTCATGCTGTGGCCTGCATGATTATCCTCCTAAGGTCGTACTTTAGTACGAGTACCCCAAAGAGGATCCATGTCAATCAGTATGTCAACATGTTCTACCCTCCTTAGTGTAATGCATCATTACAAATACGCCACGAGGAGTTACGAGTCATTTGTCGAGCATGAACAAGAACTGGGACATTCAGGTACATGTAGCAGTTGGAACACTTTGTTCTCCGGGGTCACATTAGTGCTCTTATCATGCTCGGGACAAAAGGCGTAAGGATATAAAATGGGCATATAACATCTAATAAAATATCAAAAGCGTACGCATAAAAGCACGCACGCACAGGGGTAATAAGTCACGCAGGCTCACTCAGGCTCACTCAAGGCTGCGTGCGTGAAAAGTCACGCAGACTCAAGGGAAGAGCTGCGTGAAAAGTCACGCAAGCTCAAGGAGAGAGATGCGTGAAAAGTCACGCAGACTCAAGGAGAGAGCTGCGTAAAAAGTCACGCAAGCTCAAGGAGAGAGCTGCGTGAAAAGTCACGCAAGCTCAAGGAGAGAGCTGTTTGAAAAGTCACGCAGACTCAAGGGAAGAGAGAGCTGCGTGAAAAGTCACGCAAGCTCAGGAGAGAGCTTCGTGAAAAGTCACGCAGACTCAAGGGAAGAGCTGCGTGAAAAGTCACGCAAGCTCAAGGAGAGAGCGTGAAAAGTCACGCAGACTCAAGGGAAGACACGCTTCCAACAGGAAGCGTGCTCAAACGGAGCACACTGTACACTGTCTTCTCCAAACAGCAAGAACACCATAGCTGAACCCAAACTTCAAAGCATCATAACTTGGCCATCCGAACTCCAAATCCAGATTTCCAAAGTTCCAACTTGGGTGAAACTGAATGCTCTTCCACATGGAAGCATCAAAAACCCATAAAATCCAACTAAAGTAGATCAAACCATGCAAAATCCGAAATAATTAAAACCTAGATCTACAAAAATCAAAGCTTCAAAATAGAAATTTCTAAGTTCTAAACTAGTATAGATTGAGGAGAAGAACATGTTTTGGCAAATAGTTTTGTAAGAAATCATTGACAAAATTATTGATCCATCTCTTGAGCAAGTTGGTACTTGCCTTGGTTGGTGGAGGAAATAAATGAAAGAAAGTAAATGAGGAGAGAGAATGAGATGAGTATATATAAAGATCTTGGACCCATGGGTTCATGATGAACCAAAGGGTTCATGATGAACCATTGGTGAACCAAGAATGGGTTACCCAAATGAGCCAAAACTGTAGGCCCAAATACAGAAAATAAATTAGGAAATAATATTTTGTCAATTATTTTTGGAAATGCATGAAGAAATACAGCATAGTAAATATAGTATAAATACAAGGTAAATACAATTTATCGGTTTACGTATTAAAATACGTATTCCAGGATCGGGGAGTGACATCTCTACCCTTCTTAGAAAAATTCTGTCCTCAGAATTCCAGCCAAGATAGGATAGTGAAATCAGGGCAAGCAAGGCACAATCATATATAAGTTAACTATCATAGCAGTTATTATCATAAATCACAAAGTGCAAAACAAGGAGGTGCAGATAAGCATGGAATCGTGTCAATAAGGTGCAAAAATACCTTATCAGTCAAACAAATGCGGATACTGAGATCTGATCTCGTCCTCACGCTCCCAGGTTGACTCTCCCGAAGAGTGATGGTTCCAAGAAACACAGACTAGGCTTATCGTCCGATTCTTGAGTACCTTCTCTCGCCGGTCTAAAATAGATACGGGTTGTTCCTCGTAAGTTAGGTCGGTACCAACGACTAACTCAGAATGATCGAGGACATGACTCGGATACGGGACATACCCACGTAATTGGGACACATGAAACACATCATGTATGCCAGTTAACGAAGGCGGAAGGGCAAGTCGATAAGCCACATCGCCTACCCGAACGAGAATCTTAAAAGGACCAACGTATCTTGGACTAAGCTTTCCTCGGGTTCCAAATCTGATGATACCCCGAGTAGGCGAAATCCGCAGAAACACTTGGTCGCCAACTCTGAACTCTAGAGGCCTACGATGCTGATCTGCCCAATGACGATGTTGGTCCTGTGCAACTCGAAGGCGCTCTCACCAACTTAACTATCTCCACAGTCTGCGTGACCATCTCTGGCCCCAACAGCTTCCGTTCTCCGACGTCGTCCCATGCCAAAGGGGACCTGCACTTTCTTCTGTACAATGCTTCGAACGGGGCCATCTGAATGCTAGCCTGATAGCTGTTGTTATAGGAGAACTCTACTAGATGAAGGTGATCCTCCCAAGATCCGCCAAAATCCAAGGTACACGCCCGTAGCATATCTTCTAACGTCTGGATGGTTCTTTTGATTGCCCGTCAGTTTGTGGATGATAAACAGTACTGAATCTTAACTTGGTTCCCAAACTTTGGTGTAAGCTCCGCCAAAAATGGGAAGTAAACCGCGTATCCCGATCTGATACTATACTAACTGGAACACCGTGCTGCCTTACTATCTGCTTCATGTATATTTCTGCTAACTGCTCAGTAGTCTGTCCAACTCGGAAGGGAAGGAAATGAGCGACCTTCATGAGTCGATCTACTATTACCCAGACTGCATTCTTGCCAGCCGGGGATCTAGGTAAACCGGTCACAAAGTCCATCGTGATGCTCCCATTTCCATTCTGGGATAGGAAGCGGCTGTAGCAACCCTGCTGGTCTCTGCTGCTCGGCTTTCACCTGCTGACATACCAGACACTTGGATACAAATCTCGCTATCTCTCTTTTTATGCCATTCCACCAAAAGTACTGCCTGATATCTCGATACATCTTCGTTCCTACTGGATGAATGGAGTAAATAGAACTATGAGCTTCGGACATAACTTCTTGTCGAAGGTCTCCACTCGGTACACAGAGTCTGTTTCCAAACCTGAGCGTACCATCTTCATGAATCAAACTCCTTCCTACGGCCTGATTCACACTCCGACCGCAACTTCTGAATCTGTGGATCACCTGCTTGTGCTGCCCTTATCCTCTCTACTAAGGTTGACTGAATCTGCATACTGGTCATTATTCCTATATCCCTTGGCAAAACTACTTCTTCCCATACTCTGAAGGTCTTCTAAATATGCTTCTGCGAGGTCAAGATAAAGGCACTGTCTCTCCTACTCAGTGCATCTGCAACTATATTCGCCTTGCCTGGATGATACTGAAGATCTAAGTCAAAATCTTTTAGTAGTTCTAACCATCTTCTTTGCCTCATGTTCAAATCTCGCTGCGTGAATACGTATTTCAAACTCTTATGATCAGTATAGATCTCTACCCGATCTCCGTTAAATAGTGCTTCCATAACTTGAGTGAAAACCACAGCTGCTAACTCCAAATCGTGAGTTGGGTAATTCTTCTCATGGTCTCGAAGCTGTCGAGACGCATATGCTATCACCTTTCCGTGCTGCATCAATACACATCCAAGACCCTTCCCAGATGCGTCACAATATACTGTAAAG
Organism: Iris pallida; assembly: GCA_029216955.1. Taxonomy (NCBI): domain Eukaryota; kingdom Viridiplantae; phylum Streptophyta; class Magnoliopsida; order Asparagales; family Iridaceae; genus Iris; species Iris pallida. The sequence continues at coordinate 657 of JANAVB010004400.1, read as the reverse complement.
CCTTCCATTCCTACTGGAAGCGTCAGGATCGGGGCTGAGATCAATCTCTTCTTCAATTCTTCAAATGATGCCTGACAGTTAGCTGACCAAACAAACTCTACGTCCTTGTGCGTCAAATGCGTTAAGGACGCAGAGATCTTGGCAAAGTCCGCCACGAACCTTCTGTAGTAACCAGCTAATCCTAAGAAACTTCGCACTTCTACAACCGTTCTCGGGACTGGCCAATGCTCTACGGCCTCAATCTTCTTCGGATCCCTGACATCCTGTCCCAGAAATTACATGCCCCAGGAACGAAATATGATCTAACCAGAATTCACACTTGTCAAGCTTCACATAAAGTTGATGCTCCCTCAATGTCTGTAAGACAGTCCTAAGATGTTTCTCATGCTCTCTGCTGGAATAGACAAGAATGTCATCTATGAACACCACCACAAATTTATCCAAATACGGCAGAAAGATGCAGTTCATTAAATCCATGAATACTGCGGGGCTGGTTAGTCCAAAGGGCATTACTAAAAACTCATAATGCCCATATCTAGATCTGAATGCTGTCTTCGGTATGTCTTGCTCCCGGACTCTTACTTGATAGTATCCCGACCGAAGATCGATCTTGGAAAAGACACTGGCCTTGCTCAACTGGTCAAACAGGTCATCAAT